>JAGFNK010000189.1:0-91764 GCA_025769875.1 Russula earlei | reverse complement strand
CAGTGCGCCACTCTTCTTGTTTTTCCTCTGTGTAGAGTAAGTACATTTCTGGAGGTCTGATTGGTCCTTTCTGATTGTCCGTCAGTTTGGGGGTGGTAGGGGTACTCAGATTTTGATTAATTCCAAGGATTCGGGAGATTTCTTGAAACAGGTTGGAGGTAAAGCGGAGTCGGTCAGAAATAATTTTAGAGGGAACTCTGGTCCACGGGAAGGCGTAACATAAGAATAGTTTGGCCATTTGCAGGGTTCCCATGTTTTTGGCAAGGTATGAATATAGCTGCTTTGGTGGAATCGTGGTCAGTGATGGTCATGATGGCGTTATTTCCTTCTGATGGTGGGAGGTCAACGATCCAATCAATGGCAATAGTTTGGAAGGGTTTTTGAAATTCTGGGGGAATGGGGTAGATTGGGGGCGAGTTGGGTGCGTGGAAGATTTGTTAGTTTGACAGGTGGCGCAGCCTCGAATGTAGTCCCTGATGAAGTAGGCCATTTTTGGCCACCAGAAGGACTCTTGGATTGAGTATAAGGTTCAGGCATTTCCTGTGTGCCCGCCAAGGATACTGTCATGATAGGTATGCAAGATTTTTCGTAATAGGGGTTCTTGATATGGTACCACCAACTTCCCATCTTTGAATAGTGCATCTTCTTCTTCTAGAAGGCCATGTTTGACTTTCCACATGAGGAGGTCTGACTTTCTTCTTCTCTGTTCAGTTAGTACTTGCTCGTAGAGGGTCCTCAGTGTGAAGCGTGCGAATAAAAAGTTTGTCAGGTAGTGCCGTAATATTCTGGTTATCTCCTGATCCATCATTGTGGTCAGGGTCGTTGTGAGAGAGCATCCGCGCGATTGGAGATTCCAGGTTTGTGGTGGATTTCGAAGTGGTAATCTGCGAGCGTTGAGATGTATCTGGCAATTCTTCGGTTGATCTTGTGAGGGAGCCGGTAGTGAGCCAGGTTAGCGTGGTCTGTGAGAATCATTGATGGGGTGTTTAGTTCCGACTAGTAGGTATCGCCAGTGTTGGAGTGCAAGGATCAGAGCTAGGAACTCCCTATCCCAGACTGGGTAGTTCCTTTCTGCTTCGTTGAATGCATGTGACATATTCCCGATCATTTTCCTTTTTCCTCTCTGGTCCTTTTGGAAAAGGATAGCTCTGGTGGCAAATTGTGAGGCATCAGTTTCTAATTTGTATGGGAGGTCAGGGTTGGCGGTGTAGAGTTCTGGGTCATCGCAGACCGCTGCTATCAAGGTTTCTAGGGCTGTGGTTGCTTCTGGTGTTCAGAGAAAGGGGGTTCCTTTCTTGATTGTAGAAAAAATAGGGCGAGCTATTTTTGCGAAGTCTCAGATAAATGGCTGTTGGTAATTGAGGGCGCCCATGATTTGTTGTACCTGTTTCAGGTTGTTGGGGGGTCTTGGCCAGGTTTTGAGGCCGTCCATTTTGACTGGGTCAATTTTGAGGGTTCCTTGGTTGATCCAAAAACCCAGAAAATCAATTTCGTGTCGTTCAAAGGCGCATTTCGATGCTTTCAGGAAATAGGAGTCTCTTTCGAGCAGGTCAAGGAACTCATGTGTGATTTGTTGGTGAAGGAGCTCTTCTCCCACTCCTGTGGCTATTGCCACATCGTCTAGGTAGTTGCAGGTATTCTCTGGGTATTTTAGAAGCCAGGGTCGGAGGGTATGGTTCATTGCTTGTTGGAAGGCGGCTGGGGCATTGGTAAAGCCGAAGCCCATTACTGTGGGGATGAAGGTGCCAAATTGAGTTTTAAAAGCGCCTTTGTGTCGGTCTTCAGGGTGGATCAGAATGTTATTGTATCCAGCTCGGACGTCAAATTTGCTGAAGGTGGTTTTGCCCCTTAGTCGGTGCAATTGTTCTTCCATGTTGGGTAAGGCATGGTAATCAGGGACTGTGGCGTTATTGAGTTTTTGGTAGTTGACTACCATTCGTGGGGTGGTGCCATCCTTTTTTTGAACAAAGAAAACAGGGGATATGAAATCTGAAACGCCATCTTTGATAAAACCCTTGGCTAGGTCTTCTTATATTTGTCTTGATAACTCTTGTTTCTCGTTCTGGGGGAGTGGATAAGTTTGGCAATCAAGGAACTTGGGGGCGTCAGGTTTCAGGGTGATTCTAAAGTCGAGTTCTCCCCGACTGGGTGGGAGTCATTTGGCTGCTTCTTCTGAGAAGACCCTTTGATGTCGTAGATATTCAGGGGGGATGACAGTTGTCCTGATTTGTGCAATTCGTATTCTTGGTGATTTAGTTAGGGGTATAGGGGTGAGAAGGACCCCTAGGTGGTTTCTTAGGCGACCAGTGCTCCAGTTGACAAGGGGGTTCAACGCTTTTAGGAAGGGATAGCCGAGGATCATTCTATCTTCTCCCAAATTTGTGACGTAAAATGTGAGAAGTCGTGTGGTGGGGCCATGATGTACGGCCATATGAGCATAATGGGTTAGTGCTCCTCCTTGGTTACTGGTGCCATCTACATTGATGATGGGTCTGGGGGTTCTGAGAGTTCGAAGTGGAATTTGTAATTTTTCCATGATTCCTTGACTAATGAAGTTTTCTGTTGCTCCACTGTCTAGGAGTGCTTGGCCAGTCTTTCCATTTGTTGTGATCATAAAAGGAACTTTCATTGAGTTTTCTTTATGTTGGACAATGGTATCTATTTGGGCCTTAGTACCGACTGTTGTACCTTGGCCTAGAGAAAATCCTCTTTGAGGATAAGGTCCCAAAGTTTGGCTATATCCTCTGCTGGTAAAGTTTTCATGTGGGCTACCATAGTGGTGGCTTCTTCCTCCTTAGGTGGCTCCGGGGTTGGTTCAGTGGTTCGTGCTTTGAAAGTGGTGGGGGTAGTATTTTTGGGGCCTTCTCTGCTAAGGTGGCCTTTCTCTCAGCAGCGGAAGCAACGTCCTTCTTTTGCCAATTGTTTTCTTTCTTCTTCAGTGAGTTTTTTGAAGTTGGACTTGACAGCGTCCACTTGCATTCGATCAGGGTGATGGGGTTTGTGTTCTGAGGGGGGGTGTGTAGTCTTCCCTTTGAGCTTTTCTCTGATGGTGATGAAACATCAATGCTGTCTTCTGGCCTCTTCCTTCCATTCTTGAAGAGTGGTGGGCCAGACATCTCTGTTTAAGATCGCGTGGTAGAGTCCGATCTTTAGACCATTTTTGAAGCTTTCGATAGCGATAATGTCCGTTTCTGGCCACCCTGTTTTATTCAGAAGTTGTTCGAAGGTGGAAATGTAATCGTTGAGGGATTCCTTCATTGTGTGTTTGGCGAGAGCTGCTTGGGCACCTTCCTTTTCCACAGTGTTAGTGAATTTGAACGTAAAATTTGTGACAAAGTCATTCCATAATGCTTTGTCCATCCTGTTGACGGGATTCTGGGCCCTGTTCACCTTTTCCCTGAGTGCGGTTGCTTGTGAATTAACCCACTCTTCAACCTTTTCTCCTTGAATATAGGAGAGGGCCAGCATTGTTCGTTTAAAAGGGGAAACCATTACTGCTTTATCATCATTGAGGCCCCAGAATAGGTTGAATTCCATGATAAATCTTTTGTTTTGTTCCTCTCCCCTGTGAAGGCGGTGGGTTCTTTGCCACTGAGGGATCCATTAGTGCCTTGTGGTGCTGGAGCAGCTGCTTGAGGGGGTGGAGCGACGACCGGGGGGGCCTGGGCGGCCATCTGGGGGGCCTGGGTGGCCATCTGAGGGGCCTGGGCGGCCATCTGAGGGGCCTGGGCTGCCATCTGAGGGGCCTGGGCGGCCATCTGAGGGGCCTGAGCGGCCATCTGAGGTTGTACCGCGACTTGGGGTTGGGCTGCCATGTTAGGTTCTGGGAGGTTCTGTGGATCGATTTCTAGGGTTTCAATGAGTTCCTGGTTTCCAAGGGGGTCCTCAAGCTCTAAAGCAGGGGATTCAAAGGGTGTCTGAGTTTCAACAGTGTTTTCTGGTTCGAGGGGGTTGCCTTCTGTGGAAGAGGCTTCTGATTCTGATGGTGGTTCGTAGAGAGGGTCATTTCCCTCCAGTAGCCTAATGCAAGGCTGTTTCTGAGTAGTTCTAGGTCTAGGTGAGTGTAGAGTTGTCCTCTTCTAAGTCGTAGTTCAAATCACCAGTTGTTGATGAATTCGACTGGTAGTTCTTCGTCATTTTCAGTGGTGATGTAGCAGAGGAAGGTATGAAAGCTGTCCCAAGTGGCAGCTCCTACGACGTGTTCAGGAAGGTCTGGGGATGGTCTAGGTTGGACATGGACCCAACGATTCGATGGTAGTTCAAGGTTGATCTCCAGAATGGAGTAGAAGAAAGCTTAGCTTGTGTAACGGCGTCGCAGCCGTAAGAGCGTTAGCCCAAGGTTCAGTGGGGGCCAAGTCCCTGTAACTTGGTTCAAGGGTTTCAGTGGGGGCCGGCTCAAGGAGACCGGATCAAAAGGTTTAGCATCTTAAGGCTGAGTCAGATAATGACTCAGTCCGCAGACAGAGTCGATCTTCTGGTTTTTACAGAAGAGGAGGACGATGGGAGAGAGGCGGAGGAGGAAGAGGAACACAAGGGTTCCTTGAGATGTGCTCAGGTCAAGTAGGATGTAAGCCAGCACAAGCAAGTTGTGATTTGAGAGAGTATACAGGGCAAAGGATGCGACAGAGAATGGGACAAAGCTAAGCTTGAGGCATTCCCCAGCTTTTGCAGGCGCTTAAATACTGTATGTAGCGGGGCTGTACAGTACCATAAGCAGAACAATAGATAAAGGTGAGCCAATAGAAAAAGTAACCTTGACAATAGGTGAAACACGATAAGTGAAACATGACAGATGAAACAATAAGAGACCATCAGCATCAAGGGATGAATCAATAACCAAGGGGACAAGGGTGATAAAGAGAACAATAACAAAAAGAATTATAGACGAACTGACAAGGGGGTAAATCATAACAGGTCTGGTCTATCCGAGGTGCCAACTACTGGGCAATGTTCATTGATGACTACTCTCGCTATGGAGTAGTGTACTTCCTCAAATCTAAGGATCAGTGTGCTGATGCGTTTAAGAAATATCTCGTGTGGTCGGAAAATCAGACTCGCGATAAAATCAAAGCATTGCACTCGGATTGCGGAGGGGAGTACTTGTCGGGTGCACTCAGATTGGTCTTAGATCAATGGGGGATCAAACACAGATTAACAATACCAGGTTCACCACAACAGAACGGAGTTGCTGAATGATGGAACCAAACCCTTGAAGATAAGATGCGTGCCATGATTCACGCTGCTGGTCTCAGTCTTGGGTTCTGGGAGCTTGCTACTGACACAGCTGTTCACATTCACAATCAGACTCCTACTTGCGTTCTTAATTGGTGCACACCTCATACATTATGGACAGATGGTCACATTCCGGACGTCTCCTATTTCCGCGTCTTTGGATGTAAGGCGTATGTACACATGCCTGCCAACAAACAGAAGAAGCTCAATCTGAGATCGGTCAAGATGATCTTCGTTGGGTATGAGTCTGGGTCTAAGGGTTATCGACTCTGGAATCAGTCTACCCAATAGTTATTTTTATCACACAATGTCATCTTCAATGAGCACATACTACCAGCCAGGGGAGATGCTAGTGTCGCTCCTCCTCCGGCACAATCCTTGGTCCCTTTAGGACCAGAGATACTCACTGTCCCTTATCCTTATCAACCGGAAGCACATGCGCCTAGTCCCGCACCTCCAGAAACCCCACTAAATCCCGATACACCAAATTCACTTTATTATACCCCTTCCACTCAGCCTGTTCTGCACACTCCGCCATGCTGTGTGCAGCCTGTGCACCAAGTTTGTCTGCACCAGCCTCACTCAGCCTTACCAGGACTGTCCTTTGGTCCACCATGTCCACCCTCACCTAGATGTCTTCGGTCTAATCTGCATCCTAATCCTAGATTTGTTACTACTAACACAGATGCGGGGGGGTGCCCATCGCATACGGCACTGTTAGCGATGGCAGAAGCGATCACTCTGGCTATGTTTTGGGAAGCCATGTCATCGGAATCTGCCAATGAATGGAGAGCCGCGTGTCAATATGAGATCGATGCACTCACTAAAAATGGTACCTGGGATCTCGTTGATCTACCACCAGGCCGTAAGGCCATCAGATCAAGATGGGTGTTTGCACGCAAATCTGATGGCAGATTTCACACGTGTTTAGTCGCAAAGGGGTTCACCCAAGTAGAGGGAATTGATTATGATGAAACTTTCTCACCAGTTGCCAGGTTTGAGTCTTTGAGACTGCTACTAGCGTTGGCCATGCTGAAAAATTGGGAGATCCACCAAATGGATGTCAAGTTGGCGTTCCTCAATGGCACACTGGAGGAAGAGATCTACATGGAGCAACCTCAAGGTTTCATCACTCCGAACCAGGAAGACAAAGTCTGTCACTTAAAGAAGGCACTCTACAGCCTCAAACAAGCCTCGCGCGCATGGAACTTGCAGTTCTATGGAGTGCTCACTGGACTCAGCTTCATGTGCACACACTCAGACGCTGGAGTTTATCATTGCCAAGATGCGGGGAGGACCATAATCATTATCCTCTATGTCGATGATGTCACCATCTTAGGCGATTCACTCCCACTGATTGCAGATATTAAGAGATCATTGTTCACGCACTACAAGATGACTGATCTAGGTGAGATCAAGTCCTATCTTGGGATTCACATCATGCGCGATCACTCAGCTAAGCGGCTAGACATTGATCAATCTAGATACATCTTGGAGATCATAAATTGCTTTGGGATGGCGGATTCCAATCCAGTCCACACTCCGCTGCCCTCCAGGGCAGATGTCCACTTGGTCAAGCACTCTGGAAAGGCAACGCCTGATGAAATAAAACACTTTCAATGTATTATTGGCAGCCTTCTCTATGTGCAGATCAGGACAAGACCAGACATATCATTTGCAGTCTCTCGACTCGCCCAATACTCATCTAATCCCTCATCGTAACATCTACGCCTTGCTAAATATGTGCTATCGTATCTTAACAGCACTTTAGATCTTAAGCTGCGTTATGATGGCATGCATGATAGTGGACTACACGGGTTCTCCGACTCTAGCCTCGGAGACAATGCAGATGACTTTTGTTCCACCTCAGGCTATGTCTTCTTACTATCTAGCACTGCGATCTCTTGGTCATCGCGCAAACAGAAGACTGTTGCCCAAAGTACCACTCAAGCCAAATATATGGCATTAGCCGATGCAGCTAATCAAGCCGTGTGGTATCAGAGCTTCTTCTCTGAGATCGGCTACCAAATCTCCGATCCAATTCCAATACATGGTGATAACAAAGGTGCAGTTGATCTTGCGCTCAATCCAGTCACTGGAAGATGATCAAAACATATCCCTATCAAGCATCATGCCATTCGCCAATATATTGCAGATGGACTGGTTGTTATGGTGTCACGGCCATAAGAGCATTAGCTCAAGGTTCAGTGGGGGCCAAGTCCCTGTGACTTGGTTCAAGGGGTTCAGTGGGGGCCAGCTCAAAGAGACTGGATCAAAGGTTTAGCATCTCAAGGCTGAGTCAGATAATGATTCAGTCTGCAGACAGAGTTGGTCTTCTGGTTTCACAGAAGAGGAGGACAATGAGAGAGAGACAGAGGAGGAAGAGGAACACAAGGGTTCCTTGAGGTATACTCAGGTCAAGCAGAGTGTAGACCAGCACAAGCAAGTTGTGATTGAGAGAGTATACACAGCAAAGGATGCGACAGGAGGTGGGACAAAGCTAAGCTTGGGGCATTCCCCAGCTTCTACAGGTGCTTAAATACTGTTATCTAGTGAGGCTGTACAGTACTATATGCAGAACAATAGATAATACTAACCAGTAGCAAAAGGAGCTCAAAAAATAGGTGAAACACAACAAGTGAAACAATAAGAGGCCATCAATATCAAGGGATGAAACGGTAACCAAGGGTACGAGGGTGAAAGGTAGGGAACAATAAGAAGTGAAACAGGGATGAACTGAAAGAGGGGTAGATCACAACATCATGCCCCCCTCATGCTTAGTTCTCCGAACTAATCGGTCTTGGGACCCAACTCACAGAATTCATCACCTTTGACTTCTGGCCATGTGCTCTGGACGCCCGTTGCCCTAGGACAGAAACGTCTATAGTTTCAGTGAGTCCTTCTGAGGATACAATCCACCTGTCCACTGCAGTTAGTGTGAGGTTTGTTGCAGTCCTTGTTCCAGTGTCCTCTGGTGTTACAGTGTCTGCAAACGTGTTGTTGCTTTTGGAGTTGGTGATGCTGTGCCTTGGTCATGTGTGCAGGGGTGAGAGGGGTGTTAGGAGTGCTAGCGTCATCAGAGAACATCTGAGGAAAATGGGAGGGTGAGCCCATAGGGGCATCGTTTTGAGACTGGTCAACGACACGAGGGAGGTACTCAAGAGAGGGGGTCAAGGAGAGAGGGGGGCAAATGGGTAATGAAGGAGAAGGAGAAGTAGGCAGTTCTTTTGACTCCTCAATTCTGTCATAACTTCCTGCTTGTGAGTAATATGGCCCAGTGTCGTGGGTGAGACCCCCATCGGTCATCAAGTTGTCGAGTTGGTGACGAACTCGGACAGAAGTGTTGTTGGCCCAAAGGCAACTGCGGATGGCAGTGGTTTCTTTGGTGTGAGACTGGATCTCATGGAGTCGGTCAGCGAGTTGTCCTTGGAGGATGTTCAGGGCCCCTTGGATAGAGGCGTGCTTGCCCTCCAAAACCTTTAGTTTAAATGAACTGACACAGAGGCAGTAGACGTTGGTGAGAGCACCAGGGTCACGGAGGTTTTCGAGAGCCTGGGCAGCATCAAAATGGAAAGGGTGGTCCTCAATTAGGAGGCAGAGGTCAGAGGCAGTGACGGAAGGATGAGGGGCAGAGACAATGGGTCGAGCAATGAGTTTTTCTCCGTAAGTGGGTTCTCCTTGACCCATAGTTCCTAGAAGCATAGGTTCGTCGTTGTACAAAGCGACGCGTAAGTATGGTAGTAGGCGTTTTCACCCATTAACGTTAATGTAAAAAGGGGGAACATGTGTGTAAGGTTCATAGACAAACCAAGGGAGGCCAGGGTGAGTAGGGTCTGCTTTGGTTGGGGTTGGCGAGGGCGTTCCTTCTCGGATGGTGAGTGGATTGAGAACGGCGGCAAGGTCTTGGACCTCAGTTTTGTCTGGGACAATGAGAGTGCATTGGTCGATGATATGCTGTATGATTTCGGGCGAGAGGGGTTCTTGTTTAATGGTGAGGGAAGGAGTGAGGATGGGTAAGGGGGATGAAGAGGGAGCAGGAGAAGACATGGGAGTGTTGTAAGTAGAGGTGGCGTGTTTGTGATGCCAAGCTGACCACTCTGAAGGAGTGGGGGTATTTATGGAGGCTGATTGTATAATATGGTTCCATATCAAATCTGTGAGCACTGCTCTTCATATAGATAAATGAAATTTGGAGAAATGGGGGTCCGTCATAAGTAACTGAAACCCATGGAAGTTGCCAGGGGAGAGAATCCCTGAGAAGAGTTGTTCCCTGGCGGCTATGTTAAAAATGGTGTGTCCATGGTCGGGGATAGTGGGATCATTAATGGAGTAGGAAGGGGGGTTTTGTGAATTGATTCATGGAAGTAAGGTACATTGTTGTATTGTAAGTCCTTGAAACTGATGTTCCAGACTGTCTAGGCTTTTGCCCGAGTGATGGGATTCCGCGGGGTCAGAGTTAGTGGTAGACATAGTGCAGAGTTTGGTGGGTTGTTGTAAATGAAACATGGTGATGGTGTCTTGAGCATTTTTAAGGTTCGAGAGAGGTTCCCAGGTGTCTTCTGCTGCGGAATACCCTTTCCACTGGACTCTGTATTGGAGTCGGTTCCTATGGAGACCCTGGGCAGTAATCTTCTTGACCTCATATTCTCCTGAGAGAAGATCAGGTGGTGGTTCAGGGAAGTTTGGTCCATGTTCGGCTGTTTCTGTGACTGGAGATAAGAGGGAGGCGTGAAACACATTATGGATGTTCCATTGGGGGGGCAACTGGAGTTGGTAGGCGACATGAGAGATTTGTTTGGTGATGGTAAAGGGGCCAAACCGTTTGGGGCGGAATTTATGAAACTGATGGGGAGTTTTTAAGTTAGTGCCTTCCAACCAAACCTTCTGTCCTTCTTCAAAACCTTTGAACTTGGTTTCTTTGATCCAGTTGTTTTGTGCCCTTTTCATCACTTCTTGTGCTGACTCCCTCATGTCTTTTAACGCTTGGAGTTGTTCTTGGATTCCGGGAAATTTGGATCTGAGCTGGGTACCGAGTCCTTGGGGGTCAAAGCCTATGGGGAGTTCGTATGGGGTTTTTTTGGTGGTGGTAGATTTGTGGGCATTAAAGTGGTATTGGGCTATAGGAAGCCAGTGTGCCCATTCTTCCTGTTTCTCTCCAGTGTAGATGCGTAGGTACATTTCTAAGGTTTGATTGGTTCTTTCTGATTGTCCATCAGTTTGGGGGTGGTAGGCAGTACTCAAATTTTGATTAATTCCGAGGATTTGGGAGATTTCTTAAAATAGGTTGGAGGTAAAGTGGGGGTCTCGGTCGGAGATAATCTTGGAGGGAACTCCGGTCCATGGGAAGGCGTAACGTAAGAATAGTTTGGCTATTTGCAGGGTTCCCATGTCCTTACAGCAAGGTATGAATATAGCCGCTTTGGTGGAGTCATGGTCAGTAATGGTCATAATGGCATTGTTCCCTTCTGATGGTGGGAGGTCGACAATCCAGTCAATAGTGACAGTTTGGAAGGGTTTTTGAAATTCTGGGGGAATGGGGTAAATTGGGGGGCAAGTTGGGTGTGTGGAGGATTTGTTGGCTTGACAGGTGGCACACCCTCAAATGTAGTCCTGGATGTAGTAGGCCATTTTTGGCCACCAGAAGGATTCTTGGATTGAGTACAAGGTTCGGGCATTTCCTGTGTGTCCGCCAAGAATACTGTCATGATAGGTATGCAAGATTTTTTGCAAGAGGGGTTCTTGGTATGGTACCACCAACTTTCCATCTTTGAATAGTGCATTTTCTTCTTCTTGAAGACCATGTTTGACTTTCCACATGAGGAGATCTGACTTTCATTTTCCTTGTTCAGTTAGCACTTGGGCGTAGAGGTCCTCAGTATGAAGCGTGCGAATGAAAAGTTTGTCAGGGAGCGCCATGATGTTCTGGTTGTCTCCTGACCCATCATTGTGGTCAGGTCGTCGTGAGAGAGCGTCCGCACGATTGGAGGTTCTGGGTTTGTGGTGGATTTTAAAATGATAAGGCCCCTTTTACCAACTGAGAATTCTTGAATCTTGAACTTGAACTTGGATTTCGGGATTTTCTGGGAGTGACAGGAATGATAGGTGTGATGTAAGTGACATAATAAACTAATATGAGTCCATTTCAAATATGAGTTATTTTCCGGTGTGATTTGCTGGGTTTACATGTGATATGAAAAATATTTTTTCTAACCCTTCCTTCCACTCCTTCCAAGTGGGGTATTGCAAGCATGTCATAAGGCAGAATATGTGTCACCAATGTGTGGGTGCACATCTTTGTGCAAATTTTGTATGTGCAGCTCTGGTGAAAATGGGGCTGCAAGCACCCAGATGTTGAGCTCGAGTTGGACTGCTCAACTCTGAGTTTGATGCTGACATATCATGTGTAACCCCAAATATGTGAGTATGCAAATGACAACAAAAAAAAATGCATATTAATTTATTATATACATCATATCACTTACATCACTCCTGTCACTCCTGTCACTCCTGGAAAATCCTGAAATCCAAGTTCAAGTTCAAGATTCAAGAATTCTCAGTTGGTAAAAGGGGCCTAATCTGCTAATGTGGAAATGTAACCCGCTGTAAGGAGGATTATGGCTGGCCACGAAATCACGTGCGGAAACGCGACGCGACACGACGTGACGCCTATCCTCTCCCTTGCCTCAGCTCGCTTTCATCCCTTGCCAACAGCTGCACACACACACGCACGCACCCGCGACCTCTCTTGTGCCCAACTTCAAGCCCTTTCTACCAACCACGCGTATGCCAAACGCTCACAAGACACGATTGCGTGCCAGGCTGTCCGCCACCGACCGCATTGCAGCCCTTGCCACCGACCACGCACCGACCTCACGAGCACGCCTACCACCTCACACCCGACGTCAAGACCCGGACGACCGCATCGCCCACCCATCGCCATATGCGCACGCACCCCACGCTCCGGCACACGCGATGTGTTTCCGCGTCGAGCCTTTCACAATCGCCTAGACCGCCTCGCCTGGTCTCGATTGCCTTTCAAGACTCTACTTCCTTTCATCATCTCATTTCCTTTCATTACATGCCCCCTCTTACTACTCCCCTTCTTGTATATAAAACACCTAGCTACATTGTAGTAAAAAAAAAGAAGTCCAGTGGAATCAGAATCTTTTCCCCCTCATCTGTCCACCTCTGCCTGAACCAGAACGACTGCGCGCGACCACTTGTTCCTCCTCCCCCCCCCCTCCTCTACTCTTTCTGCTTGGACCGGTCAGCCTTACGATCTCACTCGCACGTCACCGGACGCGCTACACCGCAATCCTTCGATTAATTTTATGGGGGAGTCAATAGTGGGCCAGGTTAGCATGATCAGTAAAGATCTTGATGGGGTGTCTTGTTCCCACCAATAGATATCGCCAGTGTTGGAGTGCAAGAATCAAGGCTAGGAATTCCCTGTCCCAAACTGGGTAGTTCTTTTCTGCTTTGTTGAACGCGTGTGACATATTGCCGATCATTTTCCTTTTTCCTCTTGGGTCCCTCTGAAACAGGATCGCTCTGGTGGCAAATTGTGAGGTGTCAGTTTCTAGTTCATATGGAAGGTCAGGGTTGGCAGTGTAGAGTTCAGGGTCATTGCAGACTGCCGATATCAAGGTTTCTAGGGCTGTGGTTGCTTCTGGGGTCCAGAGAAAGGGGGTTCCTTTCTTAATTGTAGAGAAAATGGGGCAAGCAATTTTAGCGAAGTCTCGGATAAATGGTCGTTGGTAATTGAGGGCGCCCATGATTTGTTGTACCTGTTTTAAGTTATTGGGGGGTCTCGGCCAGTTTTTGAGGCTGTCCATTTTGACTGGGTCGATTTTGAGGGTTCCTTGGTTGATTTGAAAGCCCAGGAAGTCGATTTCTCTTTGTTCAAAGGCGCACTTGGATGCTTTTAAGAAATAAGAGTCCTTTTCTAGGAGATCAAGGAATTCGTGCATAATTTGTTGGTGTAGTTGTTCTTCTCCAATTCCTGTGGCTATTGCCACATCGTCTAGGTAATTGCAGGTGTTTTCTGGGTACTTGAGGAGCCAGGGTCTGAGAGTGTGGTTCATTGCTTGTTGAAAGGCTGCTGGTGCATTGGTAAAGCTGAAGCCCATTACCATGGGGATGAATGTGCCAAATTGAGTTTTGAAGGCCCCCTTGTGTCGGTCTTCTGGGTGGATTAGGATGTTATTGTAGCCAGCTCTGATGTCAAATTTGCTAAATGTGGTTTTGCCCCTTAGACAATGTAATTGTTCTTCCATGTTTGGTAGGGGCGTGATAATCTGGAACAGTGGCATTGTTGAGCTTTCAGTAGTCCACTACCATTCTTGGGGTGGTGCCATCCTTCTTCTGAACAAAGAAGACAGGAGATACAAAGTCCAAAACGCCATCTTTGATGAAACCCTTGGCTAGGTCCTCTTGTATTTGTCTTGATAACTCTTGTTTTTCATTCTGGGGGAGTGGGTAAGTTCAGCAATCAAGGAACTTGGGGGCATCAGGTTTCAGGGTGATTCTGAAGTCGAGCTCTCCTCGACTGGGTGGGAGTCATTTGGCTGCTTCTTCTGAAAAGACCTTCTGGTGTCATAAGTATTCAGGGGGAATGACGGTTGTCCTTATCCATGCAGCCCATATTTTTGGTGTTTTAGCTATGGGTACGGGGGTGAGGAGGACCCCCAGGTGGTTTCTTAGGCGACCAGTGCTCCAGTTGACAAGGGGGTTTAATGCCTTTAGGAAGGGGTAGCCAAGAATCATTCTGTCTTCTCCCAGATTTGTAACATAGAAGGTGAGAAGTCGTGTGGTAGGGCCATGACGTATGGCTATATGGGCATAATGGGTTAGTGCTCCTCCTTGGTTACTGGTACCATCTACATTGATGATGGGTCTGGGGGTCCTGAGGGTTCGGAGTGGGATTTGTAAATTTTCCACAATTCCTTGGCTGATGAAGTTTTCCGTTGCTCCTGCTGTCTAGGAGCGCTTGGCCAGTCTTTCCATTTGTTGTGATCATAAAGGGAACTTTCATTGAGTTTTCTTTATGTTGGACAATGGTATCTATTTGGGCCTTAGTATCAACTGTTGTACTTTGGCCTAGAGAAAATCCTCCTTGAGGATGACGTCCCAAAGTTTGGCTCTATCCTCCGCTGGTAATGTTTTCATGCGGGCCACCATAGTGGAGGCTTCTTCCTCCTTAGGTGGTTCTGGGGTTGGTTCGGTAGTACATGCCTTGGAAGTGGTGGGGGCAGTATTTTTGGGGTACTCCCTGCTAAGGTGGCCCTTTTCTCAGCAACGGAAGCAATGCCCCTCCTTTGCCAACTGTTTCCTTTCCTCTTCAGTAAGTTTCTTAAAGTTGGACTTGGTGGCGTCCACTTACATGCGGTCAGGGTGGTGGGGCTTGTGTTCTGAGGGGGAGTGTGTAGTCTTCCCTTTAAGCTTTTCTCTGATGGTGATGAATCGTTGATGCTGTCTCCTAGCCTCCTCCTTCCATTCTTGAAGAGTGGTGGGCCAGACGTCCCTGTTCAAGATTGTGCGATAGAGTCCGATTTTTAGCCATTTTTGAAGCTTTCGATAGTGATAATGTCCATTTCTGGCCACCCTGTTTTGTTCAGAAGTTGTTCAAAGGTGGAGATGTAGTCATCAAGGGAGTCCTTCATTACATGTTTGACAATGGCTGCTTTGGCATCTTCTTTCTCCGCGGTATTGGTGAATTTGAATGTGAAGTCTGTGACAATGTCATTCCATAATGCTTCGTTCATCCTGTTAATGGGGTTTTGGGCCCTGTTTACTTTTTCCCTGAGTGCAGTTGCCTGTGAGTTGACCCATTCTTCAACCTTTTCCCCTTGAATGTAGGAGAGGGCCAGCATTGTTCGTTTAAAAGGGGAAACCATTACTGCCTTGTCATCATTGAGGCCCCAGTACAAGTTAAATTCCATGATAAAACATTTTGTTTTGTTCCTTTCCCCTGTGAAGGCCGTAGGTTCTTTACCGCTGAGGGACCCATTAGTGCCTTGTGGCGCTGGGGCAGCTGCTTGAGGGGGTGGGACAACAACTGGGGGGGCCTGGGCAGCCATCTGAGGGGCCTGAGCGGCGACCTGGGGTGGTTGTACAGCGGCTTGGGGTTGGGCTGCCATAATAGGTTCAGGGGGGTTCTGTGGTTCGAGTTCTGGGGTTTCGATGAGTTCCTGGTTTTCGGGGAGGTCCTCTGGTTCTAACGCAGGGGATTCAAAGGGTGTTTGAGTTTCGATGGTGTTCTCCGGTTCAGGGGGATTGCCTTCTGTAGTAGAGGCTTCTGATTCTGAAGGTGGTTTGTAGAGGGGATCGTTTTCCCTCCAGTAGCCTAGTCCAAGGCTGTTTCTGGTGAGTTCTAGGTCTTGGTGGGTGTAGAGCTGTCCTCTTCTGAGTTGTAGCTGGAACCAGCGGTTGTTGATGAATTCAACAGGTAATTCTTCATTATCTTCAGTGGTAACATAGCAGAGGAAAGTGTGTGTCACAAGTACCGGCCCCTCGACCGGACCGGCAACCGGACAAGCCTACCCAGACTAGCCTCACGATTCCCACACATTTTTATGACTCATTAGCCTCACATGTACCACCACTCTCCAGCATGTTTAATCTCAATCGTCTCATTGTTACCGCATGTCTACTATTTGATATAGGACATATCTGTCTATATAAACCTGTCAGTAGAAGAGAACAAGCCCTAAGCTTGTTCTCTTGTGAATATCACTGGATTCCAGCTTCAGGACTGTAGTCTTGCAGGGAATCAAGCAATCGTCTTAGAACCTCTTCCATCTCCCTAAGTCTTCAAACGCAAGGACTTATTTGTTGTCTTTCCACTCCGCGGTACACACTAGCCTTCGCTGTGTTGTCACCGAGATCCCCAAACTCCATGAGAACTTGTTGTCTCACTCGACTCAGTGTGTATGTCTCGCATGTGAAACGATTTGTCAGTGACACCGCCCCCAGTTGGTGACATTAGAACAAGCTTTCTCTTCTCGAACCCTTGACCTGAACTGCACGCTCGCCCAAAGAATATACTGATTTCTCTCAAACATGACTTTGACATGAGACTGGAAGACCAAAGGACTCAGCACACCAACCATTGAAGCACTGGCTGCCCTCAAGTGCCCCTTTGAACTGCTCCCTGATCAAGAGAAGAATGTTCCTAGCATGACCATGTTCGACGATGGCATTGAATTCTATACGATACGCACAGATGGCGTACCCTGGACTGGTTACTATGTTAACTGGAAGGGTGCCAAGATAGCCTTAGGTCACCTTTTTGGCCTCTGGTTCGAGATCGTGAGGCGCGGTGACACGTGGGAAGTGACACGCGTCGCTCGCTCGGCTTTCGAACTCCAGCAAAGCCCCCTCAGAGGCATTAACATCACTACACTGACAGCATCAGGAGAACCCCTCCCCAGCTCGAAGGCCCCAAGCCGTGTCCTGACGCCTGGACCCACTCCGCCCACCGATGCCCCGATGGAACTCGAACCCATGACAACGACGAATATTTTCGTTGCCACCACCGAACCCAAGTCAACCAAGCCTCAACCAGTGTCATCTGGAACGGCACAAGCCCCTTTCCAACCCTCCTTCACAGGACTTAGAGGATACGGAGACCGACCTCCTAGTCCCGACCCCGACCCTGACGAATTCTTTGGATGAACCAACTGCGATCGTGACACACGCGGATCCAATAATGGAAAACTCGAGGGAATTCCCCCCGAGTTCTTCAACGGCGACCACGCATGAACACATGCATTCTTAGTCGCATTCAACAGGTTCATGTCCATGAACCATGACAGCAAAATTGCTAGAGATCCAATCAAAAAGTGTGCATATTTTCTCTCACTAATGAAAGGACCCAAAGTCGAAGGATGGCTCGAAGCCATGGACCAATGGCTCGAAGACGTGCAAATTGACCCCACCAACATACCACTCGGGCTTACCGCATGGGAAGCGCTGCAACAACAGTTTCATTGCACATTCATTGATTATGCAGAACGTGAAAAAGCCCAAGATAAGCTCAAGGAGCTTAAGATGAAGGATGGACTCCTCGACGACTACATATCAGAATTTCAACTACTGGCCAGACGAGCAGGACTCGATCTCGATGAGCCCACAGTTATGAGACTCTTCGCATGGGGCCTGCCTCGAAGCCTGGTCGAATCGTGCCTCAATTTGGAAGACCCCACCTCATTCGTAGATTGGGTCACAGCTGCACAGAAACATCACAGAGTCTGGATGCGCAAACACACGATTCTGTCTGACCATTCCAGCACACGTGGACGAAATTTCAATCAACCCCAGAACAATAGACCTTGGGGACGACTTATCAACTCGGCCTGGGCCAACCGCAGGAACAATCAAGGCAATGTCACTCCTGCACACCCACGCCTCCCACCGCATGACCCAAATGCAATGGACACTAGCGTGGGCGCCGCCCACAAAGCGGTCACTGAAGCTGAGAAACAGAAACATCGAGAGGAAGGAAGATGCTTCCATTGCTCTCTCAGGGGACACTTGGCCCGTGATTGCCTGACAAGGCCAAAACGCGAAACAACTCGTGCACGCACTGCTGAGGTAACGACCACCATGTCCGAATCCTCTGTGATGGAAGTGATCAAAGAAAATATGGGCAACAAACTCACAAAGGCAGCAAAGGCACTCTCGGTAGAGGAGAGAGAAGCCTTTATCAAAGCATTGATGGGGGAAGAAGGAGAAGGCGAACAGGATTTTTCAGACACTTGAGCATAACGGCGATTGCTCGAGCTTTAAATATCGACCCGATGTATAAGTCTCAAAGAAAGTCAATATCAGTGATGACTACTATTTACATGGGATCAAACAAAGCCAAAAGAAAGGCCCTGATAGACAGCGGGGCCACTGAATGCTTCATATCCCCCAATTTGACAAAGGAACTACACCTACGAACGAGGGACCTAGTTCCGACCAGGAATGTTAAAAATGTTGATGGAACGCTTAATCGTTTGGGAAAGATTACTCAAGCTATCGATTTGGAACTAAAACTGCTGGGACAAAAACACATGCATCAATTCCTAGTCGCAGACATAGGACAAGACGATATCATTCTGGGATACCCATTCCTAGAATCAACCAACCCAAAGATAAACAGGTCCAAAGGAACTATGATGGGAAGAATCATCCTCACAGGAGATCAAGAAACACCAGCATGGATCAAGGCATTAATGGGCTGGGAAGAAGGAGATGAACTATGGTTACAAACTCAGATACGCAAGACCACTATAGCTCAACAATTGGCAGAATCACAGATACAGGACAAACCCAAAACTTGGCAAGAAATAGTTCCTCATCAATACCACCAGTACGGACAAGTATTCATGGAACAAGAGTCGGAAAGATTCCCCAGACCAAGGAAATGGGACCACGCCATTGATCTAAAGCCAGACGCCCCAACGACAATCAATTGCAGAGTATACCCCCTCTCACCCAAAGAAAAAGAAGAACAGGGAAAATTTCTTGAACAAAACTTACGACTTAAATGAATCAGAAGGTCCAATTTGCCATACACTAGTGGATTCTTCCTTATAAAAAAGAAAGATGGAAAATTCCAACCAGTACAGGATTACAGGAATTTAAACAAATGGACAATACCCAACGTATATTCACTACCCCTGATTCCGGAACTTATCCACGCCTTGGCGGGAAAAGAACTCTTCACTAAATTCGACGTCAGATGGGGTTACAATAATATCCAGATTAAAGAAGGGGAAGAATGGAAAGCTGCCTTCAAGACGAGCAATGGACTGTTTGAACCAACAGTAATGTTCTTCGGACTGACAAACTCCCCAGCCACCTTTCAAACCATGATGGACGATATTTTCCAAGAAGAGCTTGCGCAAGGATGGCTGAAAATCTATATGGACGACATCATCATTGCCACACAAAATAACAAGACAGAGCATACATCCAAGGTTAACCACATCCTATCCAAGTTAAAACAACACGACCTCTACCTTAAGCCAGAAAAATGCCAATTCCACAAAAAAAAGGTAGAATACCTCAGAGTAATTATAGGAGAAGGAAAAATAACTATGGACCCCATCAAAGTCAAAGGAATTAAAGACTGGCTAACACCATCAACATTAAAGGAAGTCAGAAGTTTCTTGGGATTCTGCAACTTTTATCGAAACTTCATACCCAACTTTTCTATAAAAGCCAGACCAGTGAACAATTTGACAAAGCAAAATAAACAATGGGAATGGACAACAAAGGAAGACCAAGCCTTTCAAATCCTAAAAGAAACCTGCATATCCTACCCAGTACTTCGCACCCCAGACTGGACAAAACAATTCATCCTAGATACCAATGCATCGGGATTCGCCATCAGAGCAGTTATATCCCAAGAATATGAAGATGGTCTACACCCAATCGCATACTACTCCAGAACATTATTAGATGCAGAAAGAAACTATGACGCACACGATAAAGAATTAGCAGCGGTAATTTTCGGACTGAAAAGTGGATGACCATTCTTCTTAGGAGCCAATAAACCAGTCAGAATAAGGACAGATCATAAAAACCTTACCTACTTTAAAGAACCACAAAAATTGACAGGATGACAAGCCAGATGGATGCAATACATGCAAGATTTCAACATCACCATGGAACACATCCCTGGACACACACATACAATTGCCGACACACTTTATCGTCGCAAAGACCTTAACAAGGGGGTAGAAGAACAAAAAACCACACTACTACCACCCGAGATTTTTGCACGAAAAACCTACCTACCAGATAAACCCGACAAGCGATGAGAAATCCTGAGACAATTCCACGACACCCCATTTGCAGGACACCCAGGAATAGCCAACACCTGGGATTTAGTCAAACAACATTACGAAGGACCTAGACTATGACAGTTCGTAGAACAATACATCAAAGGTTGTGCCAAATGTCAAGAATCAAAAACCAATATACCCAGAAAGAAAGCCACGACCTTCCCACTCGACACACACATTGAACAGGGCCCCTTTCAATACGTATCAATGGATCTTATCATTGACCTACCTAAATCAGAAGGATTCAACAGTGTCCTTACCATCGTTGATCAAGGATGCTCTAAAGCGACAAAGTTCATCCCATGTAACAAAACAATCGATGGAACAGGCATCGCACATGAGTACTTGAAACACCTTGTGCCTTGGTTCAGTATCCCCAAAAGAATCATCTCCGACAGGGACCCTCGATTCGCATCAAACTTCTCCAAAGCTATATGTAAAAATCTAGGCATCAAACAAAACATGTCCACCATGTTCCATCCCCCAAACCAATGGACAAACAGAAAGAATGAACGCATGGCTAGAACAATATCTAAGACCCTGGACCACTGACTCATCCTCATTCCTGGGCAAAAATGCTTCCATTGGCAGAATACACACATAATTCATGGAAACATGAAACATCACGAAGATTACCACACGAACTCCTCATGGGATTCAAACCCCAAATTAACATCAGTCTAGAAGACAACAACATGCCTTCATCCACCAATCGCCTAAAAAAACTAGAAGAAGCAAGACAAGACACACAACAGCTTCTAGAACACAAGCAACAACCCCTAAAACCTGACATCACAGAAATGGAAGAAGGAACCCTTGTATGGCTAGAAGCGAAGAACCTCAAAACACAAGGAACATGCAAGTTAATGCCTAAAAGATATGGCCCATTCCCTATCACAAAAAGAATTTCCAAAGTGGCATATCAATTACAACTTCCGCCATCAATGAAAATACATGACGTCTTCCATGTCAATCTACTTCTCCCCTACACAGAGACAGAAGAATATGGCATGCCATTTACACGCCCTCTGCCAACTGTCGAAAACAAGGAAGAATACAAAATTGAAGCAATTCTAGACACTAGAAGATTTGGGCAAACACATAAACTTCAATACCTCATACACTGGAAAGGATACCCTGCATCAGATGACTCATGGGTCGACCACCACGACCTTAACGCCCCAGAACTTCTAAAGAATACTACTCCGCTTCGGCTGGACGACCCCAAGTATAAAAACACCACCTACAAACGATTACCCCTCACCGCTCCATCCCCAGACACTACAACATGTCCTCCACACAAAACTCCCCCACTGCCTCTACTGCTACCCTCATACCTGCTCCACCCTACTCTCCTGTGCTTATCCACCTGCTGCTGTCTAGAGAACCATCCCCATCGATGGCAGCATCCATTAACACTAGGCTGCTCGTTCGGCGTGCCGCACAACATGCCGCAATGATCGTACAAGCACATGAGCTATGGGAAGACGACTCTCTCACCACCATACTATGCGCCTTTGGCAATCGATCCCCCACACGAGGGACTGACTCCCCCATCAGAACCCACAGCCCCTCCTACCATGTTCACTCCCCATCACCCAATCCCATTCCAATCCCTCCACGCACAACTACTCCCATCATCGAACAGGTTGAAAACATCATTCTGCTCAATGAAAATTTCACCCCAGCTGATCGCAAGAGAACACCACCCCCTGTCTATGAACCATCTGCTAACCGCACCCAACCTTCAGAGCTAGAAGAACTCAGAGAAGGATGGGAAGAAGGAGATTTGGGACTCAACCTGCTAATCCCAGATCCAGGCAACGAAGATGATACGCTTCCCCCTCGCTTCATCCTTCCTGACCTCACAAACAGTTTCCCCACCTTGCTGGCCACCTACAGCCCTGGATGCCCCACTCACCGCATACCCATTCAAGCATGAGCCGACCCCTACCCTCACCCTCTTCTCATGCAGAAAGACGCCTTCCTATTCAAAAACAGTCTCAGACATACCAAGGCAATAGATGAGGCACTAAGGTTCGAACAGGACCTATCTCTAGAGGCTGAGGTACATTGCTACCGGTTCACCATAAAAAAGGTATGACAAATGGCGAATAGCCTCATCACGGCTCGAGAAAGATACCATGATATGGTATGGGAGGTGAGGGACTCAGAGGTCAAACTAGCCAGGGCCAATGCCAAAGCTCATCTCAAGCTGCGTATCTTGTTTGGGACCATGCCCCAACTCACTGATCAAGAACACAAAGATGCCAAAGAGGCCTTAATGGACCCATGGTATCAATTTTCCCCTCAAATCTCTGACAAGTGCGCTTGGTGTCACGACAGAGGACATGACACATTTGAATGTCCCAAAATCACCATCTGCATCCTCTGCAATCGTCATGGACACGTCGCTGACCACTGCAGAAACCCACACTGACGATGCAAGACTGACAAAATGTGTCAAGTTCCCCACGATCAGCTTCACTTCCACACCCATCGCTGCCACTCCACCATCATTCCCTACGCTGCTTAGACGTTAACAAGGGGGTGATGTCACAAGTACCAGCCCCTCGACCGGACCAGCAACCGGACAAGCCTACCCAGACTGGCCTCACGATTCCCACGCATTTTCATGACTCATTAGCCTCACATGTACCACCACTCTCTGGTGTGTTTAATCTCGATCGTCTCATTGTTACCGCATGTCTACTATTTGATATAGGACATATCTGTCTATATAAACCTGTCAGTAGAAGAGAACAAGCCCTAAGCTTGTTCTCTTGTGAATATCACTGGATTCCAGCTTCGGGACTGTAGGCTTGCAGGGAATCAAGCAATCATCTTAGAACCTCTTCCATCTCCCTAAGTCTTCAAACGCAAGGACTTATTCGTTGTCTTTCCACTCCGCAGTACACACTAGCCTTCGCTGTGTTGTCACCGAGATCCCCGAACTCCACAAGAACTTGTCGTCTCGCTCGACTCAGTGCGTACGTCTTGCGTGTGAAACAATTTGTCAGCAACACCGCCCCCAGTTGGTGACAGTGTGAAAACTGTCCCAAGTGGCGGTTCCTACAACGTATTCAGGAAGGTCTGGGAAGGGTCTGGGTTGGATGCGGATCCAACGATTTGGCAGTAGTTCAAGGTTGATCTCCAGAATGGAGTAAGGAAGCTTAGCTTGTGTTATGGCGTCGCAGCCATAAGAGCATTAGCTCAAGGTTCAGTGGGGGCCAAGTCCCTGTGACTTGGTTCAAGGGGTTCAGTGGGGGCCGGCTCAAAGAGACTGGATCAAAGGTTTAGCGTCTCAAGGCTGAGTCAGATAATGATTCAGTCCGCAGACAGAGTTGGTCTTCTGGTTTCACAGAAGAGGAGGACGATGAGAGAAAGACAGAGGAGGAAGAGGAACACAAGGGTTCCTTGAGGTATACTCAGGTCAAGCAGAGTGTAGACCAACACAAGCAAGTTGTGATTGAGAGAGTATACACGGCAAAGGATGCGACAGGAGATGGGACAAAGCTAAGCTTGGGGCATTCCCCAGCTTCTACAGGTGCTTAAATACTGTTATCTAGCGAGGCTGTACAGTACTATATGCAGAACAATAGATAATACTAACCAGTAGCAAAAGGAGCTCAAACAATAGGTGAAACACAACAAGTGAAACAATAAGAGGCCATCAATATCAAGGGATGAAATGGTAACCAAGGGTACGAGGGTGAAAGGTAGGGAACAATAAGAAGTGAAACAGGGACAAACTGAAAGAGGGGTAGATCACAACACTGGTCACACTGATCTGTACACCTACAGGAGAGATGCTTGCTGATGGCCTCACCAAGCTGCTTGCTCACACATTGCTTCGGGCCTTCATCGATGGTTTAGGTCTCCTTTGATCTGACCTACCGACTGTCCTAATCATGGGGGAATGTTGAGATCAGCACTGGCCTGAGCCCCAGGTGCGTTGTGATGCAATCACAACTCTGATGCATTGATGTGTCAGATCACCCGGACCGGGCATTACTGGCTTCAGCTCATACACTGCAGTACACGTTAGAGACATTGATTAGATGATTTCAGACAATCAGTAGCTAGTTACCACTGATCCTCGGACATACTTAGTGATCCATAATGGTAGTTAGCTGCACTGCACTTAGTGGTGGTCTCAGGTACTTAAGAACACCACAAAGCATGTAGATCACTTCAGTTTTGTATCAACTAAACTGAAGTGAGTACTTAGTCTATGATATCTTATCGCTCTGTACTGATAACGCATTGTAGCTATTGTCTGATAGGTACATTATTTATATCAGTTTTGTATCAACTAAACTGAACTATTGTCTGATAGATCTGCCTGCGATCTTATCATCTGCTGCTATCTAATCACACACACTGCACATTTTCAACAAAAGACCCCTCTCACTTTGCATCATCAACCCACTTCTGTTTCTTGGGCTACTCCTCCTGTGGTGCCAGATATTGCTATTTCAAAGGCACTATGACATGACCAGGCACCCATTTCCTAATTGGGTAATCATTGTGTGGCAGCCACATGGCCACTCAGCCACCAAGAACCCAAAACAGCAGCATGAACTCCTACACCTCATTGCATAACTCACATGACATCATTTAGCTCCAATGACATCATGGCTGACAGAGCAACTCCACACTGACCTCATCTGCTCACCAAGTGCTCCACAGTGGCATCATAATGATGTCATTGCTCATATGCTCAGTAAGCCTGAAACCTGACACAAGCAAGTTTATGTCTCTACAGTCCTGTTGGATGGTGCCAAGGAGTCTAGAATAGTTCCTGTTCTTTGTAATTGACCATGTACACAGTATATAAGCCCCAATGTAGCATTGCAGTTGTCAGACTGTCCATTTGTGATACTCTCATCTTCCTGGGTACTCCCCTGTGACCACTCAGTTCAAAGTCTTCTCTTGTCCTCAAGGTACTCTTCAATGACTGCCTTGTCTAAAGCCCTTCACCACACTGGCCTCCAGCCTTCACCTCTGTCTCCTGCAACATGTACCAGTCCCTATCTGGTACCTTCTAGTTGTTTGGCTCATCCTCCTGTTCAACGCCACCTATGCTGCATACCATCTGTTCCAACCCTTTCCCACCTGCTCCTGAGTCATTAGTGATTAGCAGTACATGTCTTGACATCTGGATAGTCTCTCATCATTCCTGTATTGACCAGCCAATGCTCAAGTGTCTACTCCCATCTCCCCCACTCTTGTTAACACCCCCCTGCATCTTCCTTCTCCTTTCCAACCAACTCCACGCACTGCCCTTCAGCTCCTCACTGAGAACTTTGATCCAATCAATACATCATCACCCCTCAGCATCATCGACTCCCCAGTAGTTCCACCATCCTCCCCTGCCACTGCCCAACCTATTCCAGGTGACTTTGTCCTGGTCAGCACTCCCCCACCAGCACAGAATGAGCAACAGAAAGCAGACCATCCTCCCTAAGCAAAAGCAAGGCCAACAGCTTGTGGTCCTCTTGCATATGTCAACTCTTGTCTTGCTTTGCTGTGAAGCATACATACAACTCCTCCAAGCCATCTCCCCTCCTTGTAGTCCATATCACACATCAGCATTATTGTTGTTTTCACGTGACCTTGCACTTGCCATTTTTGGATGTCATTTCAAGTGCAAAATTAAAACTGCTATATCTCAACAGTTTCTCAACAGATTGCCTTGAAACTTTGACAGTAGAACCTTATATACTGTATCTAGGTGCAGCTAAAATATGGGAGCCTAATATTTAGTTCTTGAAATGTCGATTTTCGGGTGCTGACATGAGTGTAAAACTTTGAACTGCCATATCTCAACTGTTTCTGAATCAATTGACTTGGAACTTCGACAGTGGGATCTCATGTACTGTATCTAGGTGCAGCCCAAGAGCTGGGGTCTAATTCTTTGTTCTTGAAGTTTCGATTTTTGGGTGCAATCTGAGTGTGAAATTTCGAACTGCCATATCTCAACCATTTCTCAATGGATTGCCTTGAAACTTGGACAGTGGGATCTCGTATAATGTGTCTAGGTGCAGCCAAAGAGTTGGTGTCTAATTATCAGTTCTTGAAGTTTCAATTTTTGGGTGCCCATCTGCGTGCGATTTTTCAAACTGTCATATCTCAACCATTTCTTGATGGATTGCCTTGAAACTTGGACAGTAGAACCTCATGTACTGTATCCAGAGGCAGCCAAATAATTGGTTTCACTCGTTGAATTTTCACGTTTTGGGGTGCTGACCCCAAGCATGATAAAATTACATTATCCCTACAGCTGAGCACATGATATGATACAACTATTTATGATGTAGCACGCAAGAAGGGTACGTTCATGGGACTGGACAAGGACTGATGGAAGAAACGTCTTCATTGTCTCTGTTGCCTCAGTAAGCATTCTCCGACCTCTTACTCATCCAGCAATTGTGCTTGATAACGAGGTTATGACTTGTTCCCTATTTAGCAGTTCTCCTGTAGTATATAAGTGCTCAATAAAGTAGCAGACAGTCTTCAGCAATAAGACAAAATAGAAACGATGATGCGAGGCGTGCATCGAGGCAGCGATTGCAATCGCACGTGAATGGGTGAGGCGAGGCGATGGTGGGCTGCGAGCCCTTGAGTACGGCGGTGGCGAACAATGACGAATGATGGGGGGGTGGCTCAGTAGTCGGAGCAATGCGGTGAGCGACAGTATGCTGCTGTTGGGCACCTTTCGGCATTTCTCGTGTGTGACGCAGCATTCGCGCACTACAATCGTCGCATTTCACACCGCTTACCCCTCTCACACTTCAAAAAATGCGGTTTTTTATAATGCGAGCCATCAGGAAATGTCTTCCATATGTGGTGCGTCATACTTACCTGAAACCAGGAAATTGCTGTTGACCCTTGGACATGAAAGCTTGCTCCGTTCACCTGGCTCATCCACAACATAACCCTCAAAATAGAGCTGGAGGTTCCCTTCACCAACCGCGGGAAGCTTTCCCTGGTCCTGTCCAACAACGGAAGAGGCGAACGCAAGCAGCGGTGTTCAAGTTTTGAACTGTCAGTGGCCGGCCACGTATGAGCCAGCAGAGCGGTGACTGGAGGAAGGATGAGTTTTGTACATATGGCAGGGAGAAATAACATTGCATACCTTCATCATTTTGTCAACTTTTCATTTTGCTCTCCCACACAGTGTACCACAGTATCGTATGTGTGTGGTCTCAAGCGAGACCTGGAACTTGCACGTCATGGGTTCCCTCCTCTGCAGTGAGTTCAGACACGCGCTGATGGGCATGTGCAAGCAGGCATCTCACATAAAGGATAAAGAGTGGATCTTCCGCTGACAAGATATCTGGCATGCAGAAATTGAGGACCCGCGTTGTCTCCTCGTGCCACCACTTGTCACGGCCCTGCGTCCACGGAACTTTGTTCCCCGTGCGCCTAAGAACGAGGACGTGCTCAACGTGCAGGCAGACCTTGAGTGCCGAATCGACTATTGCTTTGGTTGCAATAGTCTTCCCACCACGACGCCCTTCGTTGGCAATAAGGATGATGCGGCTCTGGCAGTCATTGATACGGTCACAATGTGCCTCTGCAGACCACTACACCTAGTCTTGCCCATCATTATTGCCCCAGCCTCAGCCCCTCAGCCTTATCCATCCTCCCCTCTGCCCCATCCACCATCAACCCTGCATCTGTCGCACCTGCCATATCCTTATCGTCAGCCATAGCTTCATCAGCTGCTGCTCCATTCTTAGCCTTGCCAAGTTGTCACCATCACAGCCCCTGTCCTGCCCACTGCCGCCTCTCGTCCATCCACACCTGCTTCGTCCGCCGTCTAGTCATTTCAGTTCTGTTGGCCATTCTGTTGGCCACATGTGCCGCCTTGCTGTCTCAGTCCCAGTCGCCGCAGTCTCAGCCTCCTCGTCATCCCCTCTAGCCACCATTACTTTGGTCCAGCCAGCCCCTACAATGTCAGCTTTGTCTGGCTTCTTCCACCGCTTCAGTCTCACTCGCAGCCGTCGCCTGAGCTCGTCCATGCCACCATCTTGGTCTCAACCCCAACCGTCATTTTAGTCTCATGCAACACACATTGTCCAAGAAGGCCCTGGACCTGAGCTTAGTCACTCGCCACCTCAGGAGGAGCAGAAACAGCCTCCACACCGCCAGTGCCAGAGACGCTGCTGACATAAGTAATACGCCCCACGCCACCCCTCATGTCGCCTCATCCCCGTAGGTCTGAATGTGTCGTACAACAGTGTAGACCATTAGGCATTCAAACATCCCAACAAGGTCCGTACCGTCATAGATTATGGTTGATCAAGAGCCATTTCCGGGTATCTCTGTGTCTGATCACTCATCTCTCCCAGACTGCTATCATTTATGAAGCCGATGAGCCCAACAGATCCCTATGCTGAACTGCCACATGAAACTTCTAGTGTTGCCAATGTACTGAAAATCTCTCGGCATCAATTAAGGCAATGCCATCTCTATCTACCTTCCTATGGCATGGCAAGCGGTTGCTGCCCTCCTCGCATGTAGCGCTCATTGGTGCCGTCCACTCTGTTGTGTTTGCTGGCTTCTCTGCAGAGGCACATCGTGACCGTATCAATGACTGCCAGAGCCACGTCATCCTTATTGCCAACGAAGGGCGTCGCGGTGGGAAGACTATTGCAACCAAAGCAATAGTCGATTCGGCACTCAAGGTCTGCCCGCATGTTGAGCACATCCTCGTTCTTAGGCGCACGGGGAACGAAGTTCTGTGGACGCAGGGCCATGACAAGTGGTGGCACGAGGAGACAACGCGGGTCCTCAATTTCTGCACGCCAGATATCTTGTCAGTGGAAGATCCACTCTTTATCCTTTATGTGAGATGCCTGCTTGCACATGCCCATCAGCGTGCATCTGAACTCGCTGCAGAGGAGGGAACCCATGATGTGCAAGTTCCAGGTCTTGCTTGAGACCACACACATACAATACTGTGGTACACTGTGTGGGAGAGCAAAATGAAAAGTTGACAAAACAATGAAGGTATGCAATATTATTTCTCCCTGCCATATGTACAAAACTCATCCTTCCTCTAGTCACCGCTCTGCTGGCTCATACGCGGCCGGCCGCCGACAGTTCGAAACTTGAACGCTGCCGCTCGCATTCGCCTCTTCCGTTGTTGGACAGGACCAGGGAAAGCTTCCCGTGGTCGGTGAAGGGAACCTCCAGCTCTATTTTGAGGGTTATGTTGTGGATGAGCCAGGTGAACGGAGCAAGCTTTCATGTCCAAGGGTCAACAGCAATTTCCTGGTTTCAGGTAAGTATGACGCACCACATATGGAAGACATTTCCCGATGGCTCACATTTTAAAAAGCCACATTTTTTGAAGTGTGAGAGGGGTAAGCGGTGTGAAATGCGACGATCATAGTGCGCAAATGCCGCGTCATGCACAAGAAACACCAAAAGGTGCCCGACAGCAGCACACTGTTGCTCACCACGTTGCTCCGACTACCGAGCCACCCCCCCATCGTTCGTCATCATTTGCCACCGCCGTACTCGAGGGCTCACAGCTCACCATCGCCTCGCCTCACCCATTCACGCACAATCGCAATCGCTGCCTCGACGCATGCCTCGCGTCATCATTTCTATTTTGTCTTATCGCTCTTCCGTCAGTCCTTGTCCAGTCCCATGAATGTGCCCTTCTCGCACGCTACATCATAAATAGTTGTATCATATCATGTGCTCAGCTGTAGGGATAATGTAATTTTATCATGCTTGGGGTCAGCACCCCAAAATGTGAAAATTCAATGAGTGAAACCAATTATTTGGCTGCCTCTGGATACAGTACATGAGGTTCTACTGTCCAAGTTTCAAGGCAATCCATCAAGAAATGGTTGAGATATGACAGTTCGAAAAATCGCATGCAGATGGCACCCAAAAATTGAAACTTCAAGAACTGATGATTAGACACCAACTCTTTGGCTGCACCTAGACACATTATATGAGATCCCACTGTCCAAGTTTCAAGGCAATCCATTGAGAAATGGTTGAGATATGGCAGTTCGAAATTTCACACTCAGATTGCACCCAAAAATCGAAACTTCAAGAACAAAGAATTAGACCCCAACTCTTGGGCTGCACCTAGATACAGTACATGAGATCCCACTGTCGAAGTTCCAAGTCAATTGATTCAGAAACAGTTGAGATATGGCAGTTCAAAGTTTTACACTCATGTCAGCACCCGAAAATCGACATTTCAAGAACTAAATGTTAGGCTCCCATATTTTAGCTGCACCTAGATACAGTATATAAGGTTCTACTGTCAAAGTTTCAAGGCAATCTGTTGAGAAACTGTTGAGATATAGCAGTTTTAATTTTGCACTCGAAATGACATCCAAAAATGGCAAGTGCAAGGTCACATGAAAATGACAATAAGAACAAATTGCCATCTTCCTCTATACTGCTGTTACAGGGCTGTCATCAACTCATGTCAGAGAGTGTTTTCAGCAGTCATCCCACACCATTTCAAAGTACATATCACTTGGGTTTCTTCATGTGTCTTCCAACAGGCAGTTAGGTATTTTGAAAAACATTTTGGAGTTCTCACAAGCCCCCCCTTCTATACCACATTCATGCGGCTCCCTGATGCCAATTTGCCCCTTCACCCATTTATCCAAAGTAACCCCAAGTTCTATCCATTTCTCAAGGATACCCTAGGTGCTGTCAATGGCACACATATCAAGTGTTCTACCACTGCTGACAAGCACAACATGGCAAGGAACTGCAAAGGGGTAATCACACAGAACTGCCTTGTGGCATGTTCTTTCAACCTCCGCTTCACCTATCTCCTGACTGGTTGGGAGGGTTCCACTGCTGACATGACACTCTTCCTTGATGCACAACTTTCTGATTTTTTCATCCCAAGGGGAAGTATTATCTTGGCAATGGAGGCTTTGCCTCATCAGATGCACTTCTCACCCCTTATCAAGGTGTACAGTACCATCTAGCCAAATGGGGTCACGCTAACACAAGGTGATGTTTCTTGTCTCCCAAGTTTTCTCACTGACATTTGTCCCAGGCCACACACACATGAGAAGTTGTTCAATCTGTGTCATGCTTACAGTAAGCTCACTCTGTTGTAGAATGCATCTTTGGAATCCTCAAGCAATGGTTCCAATTACTCAATTATCCCCTTAACTACAACATGTCAATTCAGACACACATCCCAGCTGCATTTGCAGCACTGCACAATTTTATTCATGAGTATGATCCTAGGGAGATCTCTGCCTTTGATGATGTGGCTGAGCTCCACATGGGCTCTCAAGATGAGGAGGAGGCTGGTCAACTTGCTGAAGGCCCAGTGACACAGTGTGAGAGGGAGCAAGCAAATCACAGGCAAGACAGAATTGCTGGTGACATGTGGGAGCAATATGTGAAAATTTGAAGGGTGCGTGTTGACTAGCACAGAATTTCATGTATTTATGTACAACAAACCCACACAACTATGCTCTCTGCATTGCCATCTGACCAACATGAAAAGACTGCAGAAAATCTTTTCTTATAAATCATGTGTTGCTTCACACACACAAATATGCAATCACAACAAGAGAATTTGCAAATCAGGAAAAGAGCTCATTATTATAATTAAAGAAACTCATACAGTATTAGTTATCTGCCCCTTTCATCATACCTGTGAATCCTGTCACCCCTGGAAAATACCAAAATCCAAGTTCAAGTTCAAGATTCAGGAGTTCTTGGTTGGTAAATGGGGCCTGAGCATTATGGTTCAGCCCTCACATGCACCATCAAAGCCCACCCTGGTCATAGCTCAGCACATGATCCAGAGATGCCATCTCATGAAAGTAATCTTCATGCAAACTGTCAGACTGCTGGTCACATCCAGTGCTTCCTTATCTGATGAGCAGGTCACACTCAGCAACAAGGTGCTGATGAAGCTAAAGGAAGCTTTGCTCAGTCTTGTGTGTGAAAGACTGTATTAGTTAGTGATCTAACCTAAAGGAAGCTTTGCTATGTACAGTATTAGTTCTAGAAAAGAAGTAAGAGAGTGTGGTACTGACCTCAGTCTTGTGTGTGAAAGACTGAGGGAAAAAACGAATGACAACTAATTCAAATATTTACACATACAGTCTGGCTTCGTCTGTACACATGCCACTGGGTGGCTGCACGTCCAACATGCCCCCTCAGCTCTGGTGGTGTGTGTTCACTCCCATTTCCTTCATGAAATGCTTGTGTTTCTCCCTGCTGAGTCCCTTTGTCAAGACATCAGCAACTTGGTCCTCAGTTGGGGTGTATGCAAGATCAATCTCTCGTGCATCAACCTTTTGGCACAGGAAGTGGTGTCGCACCTCAATGTGCTTGGTGTGATCATGGAAATCTGGGTCTTTGGCAATGGCCATGGCAGATTGGTTATCAATGTGGAGAGTGGTGGGGAGATGGAGGTCTTGTCCCAGTTCAGTGAGTAGCCGTCTCAGCCATATGGCTTCCTTCGCCGCATGCATGGCTGCGATATACTCCACCTCCATGCTCAAGAGAGCCACTGACATTTGTTTCTTAGAACTCCAGCTTATGGCCCCTTCTGCCAACATGAAGACAAATCCCGAGGTCGACTTCCTATTGTTCACATCACTGGCCCAGTCCACATCAACATATCCAGTCAAGGTCAACTGAGTATTGTGTCCACGTTGGAAAATGAGGCAGTGATCGCTTGTTCCCCAGATATACTGGATCATGCGTTCAAGTGCATGATGGTGCTCATTTCCTGGGCAAGAGGCATGCCGTCCAAGTGCGGCGACGGTGTACATGAGGTCAGGTCGTGTTCCCAGCATGAGGTACATTATTGCACCGACCACACATTGATAGGACTTGATGTCCACCTCGGGTGAGTGCACCTCTAATAGGTGTTCATTTGCAAGTGTTGGGGTGCTCACAGGTTTGACATTTGCTTTCCCAAAGCGCTCCAACATTTCCTCAACATATTTCTCTTGGGAGAGCGCAATCCAGCCTTCCTGGTGATTGCGCATGACATGGATGCCTAGGATCCAGGTAATGTTACCTAGGTCCATCATCTCATAGTGTTTTTTTAGTTCCTTTTTGTCTGACTTGATTACAGTTAGGCTTTCAGATGCCATAGTAATGTCGTCAACATAGAGAGCTATAAATGATAAGTTCCCTGGGGTTTCTCGGATGAAGACCACATGGTCTGCATCCATGTGGGTGTACCCCATGTGGGCAAGCATCACTCTGATATTCTCATACCAGATGTGTCCTCCTTGCTTGGTGCTATATATGGCCTTTAGCAAGCGGAGTGCCATGCTGTTGGGTACATGGAATCCAGGGGGTGGTTCCATGTATATTTCATCTTTCAGTTCACCATTTAGATAGGCTGATTTGACATCCATCTGGTGAACCTCCAGATCATTTTCTGTGGCAATGGCAAGGATCGCATGTAAGGATGCCATTTTGGCTACAGGCGCAAACGTCTCATCAAAGTCAATGCCTTTGATTTGAGTGAAGCCCTGTGCAATGAGGCGAGCTTTATATTTTAGTATGTTTCCATCTGGGCCTCATTTAATTTTGAAAACCCATTTACTGCCCACTACTTTTTGATTTTTTGGGCGTGGGACAATTTCAAAGACACCCATATTTTCAAAGGTGCATCTTTCATCTTCGCACACGAGTTCCCATTCTGCCACATCAGCACGGGACATGGCTTCAGCATATGATTTTGGGTCTGTGGCCATGTCAGTATGGGCCAAGTTTCCTTGTTCATTTCATCGCTTTCGCTGTCCATAAGTTGTGGCACTGAATTTAGGGTCATCGTCGCATGTGGGCATGCGTGTGATATGGGTGGATCACCTGATGGCAGGTTGTGGGGGTTCATCCTCCTCAGCGCCCTGCAGTTTGGCATTGGAGACCAGTTCTGCGTCTTGCACCCCCTCTGGATCGCTATTGTCTCCCTCGATATCGTCAATGCTTTTGTCTGTGTTGTCGTGTTTGAGAGTGACATGCTTGATGTGTGGTGTGGGGCCCCCTTCATCAAATACAATGTCGCAGGACTCCAGGATGCGATGGGTAGGGTGGTGGACTAATTTATAGGCCTTCTGTTGGTGCGCATATCCAAGGAATGTACACACCAGTGACCTAGCCTCAAGTTTGGTGTGTTTGTCCTTAGGGATGTGGACAAAGGCTTGTGTGCCAGAAACACAGAGTCAGGAGACATTTGGTTTGTTCCCACTCCATGCCTCTTCTGGGGTCATGTTGTCGAGTGCATGAGTTGGCATGATGTTGTGAATGAGGGCCACATATTTTGAGCACATCGATCCAGAACGACTCTGGAAGGTCGGCGTTGATAAGCATTGCCTGGACCTCATCAAGTAGGGTCTGGTTCATGCGTTCTGCAATGCCATTGTGTTCCAGTGTGTCCGGGGTGGTGAGTTCTAGCTGAATGCCTTTCTGGGTTAGGTATGATTGAGATTCCCCTCCAGTATAATCGCCCCCTCCGTCCAAGCAAAGGATCTTTAGGCATCGCCTGGTTTTGACTTCTGCATGCACGGTGAATGCCTGGAGGTGCACTAGAGCATCGGACTTGTACTTTAGTCCTCCGACGAACACTTTCCTAGACATATCATCTGTCCAAGTGATGAAGTATTCAAAACCTTGGCAAGTTTGAGTGGGCATCTTTCCACAAATGTCCGAGAAGATGCAGCCGAGCACAATGTCAGCACGTGTGCTGGTCATCTTCAAAATTTCATCCCAGGTTTGCTTCCCTTTGAGGCAAGGGATACATTTCACAGTGGTGAGTCCTTTGCCCACAATCTCCATTCCTTTCACCATGCCTCTTTTTAGCATTCAGTTTATCATGTTAGGGTCTAAATGACCAAGACAATGGTGCCAAAGGTCCAGTGAGGCCTTGGAGGAGGTAGTGCGAGCAGTGAGGGCAAACTTGTGTAGTTGTTTGCCTTCCACAGGGAAACAGTCCAGCATGGCTATGCACATGGACTCAGATTTGGGGGATTTAATGGACATGACATACAATGTGCCATGTAAGGACCCCTCACAGACTAGTTGGTTTTGGTCATAAATACCACATGTTTGCCCTTCAAAACGGACTTGCACTCCATGCCATGCTAGGTGTGAAACTGAGAGCAGGTTTCCGTTTAAGTCCGGAACGTGCAGGACATCTCGGAACAGTGCTGTGGTCCACGTGCCATTGGCACACATTTGGACTTCAACCTGGCCAATGCCAATTGCAGGGATGGAGCTGTTGTCCCCAAGAATGACTTGTATGGGGTGTGAAAGTACAGTGTATTGACTGAACCATTCATGGTGTGAGGTCATGATTGTTAAGGCTCCAAAGTGCCTTAAATAAGATCAATGGTCGCGTCTATAAACGCGTCCTACCAATGCAGATATGCTTGAGTCAAGCAAGCAATACTCGTGGAGGAGAAGGAGTGTTAGATCCTTCTAGAGTATGTCAACAAGATGAGAGGGGCTCTGCAGACGGGGTAGGAGTCAACTGTTTGGGATTGGCAAACTAAGTCGAGCTTAAGGCTCAACTGTTTCTACTGGGGGCTTTATATAGCCCTACAGGGATAAGGTTCGTGCTACTGTAGTACTGGTTGGTGCTATAGAAGCAAAAGGCGGCTCATAGAAGCAAGGTTGCTTCTATGTAAACGATCTCGGTGCTGGAAGCATTAAGTGCTTCCCCAATCAAGGAATCGACGTACGTGGCGGTACAGGAACATCTGGGACAGAAGCAATGCTATTCATTGCTTCTTCAGTACATCTTGCATAATGCAAACAGTGCAGTCCATAGTTCAGGTGTTCCGGCATCTTCCGGACCCCAACCCACTCGGTAACAATGATGCACAATGCCCCAGAGTCTATGATCCAGTCATTTGAAAGGTTAGCTTCCCAGAGGTCCTGGGTCTTAAGCATGAGGACAGTGGTTGGTTCAGAGTCACCCCCAGATGCATGGTATAAACAGATAGTGTTGTCATGAATGGGAGCATTGGCAATTGCAGCGCTAGTGATTTGTGCTGGTTGGGACCTCAGTGTCCCAGGCGCACTATCGTTAACAGTCACAATTTTTGCCTTTTCATTTGGCTTCCCATGGAGTTTCCAACATTCCGTTATTTCATGGCCTTTTAGTTTGCAATGTGTGCACTTTTTCTTGTCCTTATCTTTTTTCTTTTCCTTTCCTTTATTTGATGCTTTGGCAAAATAGAGTGTGGTAGTATTGCCCGACTCATGGATCGTGTCCCACTTGTCGATAAGGATTTGACTCAATATGTATGTAGTGTTTAGCTTGTCGAGAGGGGTGGAACAAAGGATCTTCTTAGATGTGTGCATTGTCTTCGGGAGCGCTAAGATCATCATGAAAGCCAGGACTTTCAGATTTATTAGGAATCTGATTGTCGCAAGCATTTGCACAGTTAGTACGTTGTGCATGAGTTGGGGAGCCATTGGTTCTGTGTCCGTTAATGGTTTTAGGAACAGGTCACCCAATAGTTGGGTGGCCTGATGCTCACCCATTCCTTGGAAGCATTCAGCGAGAATGTCCCAGCATTCTTTGGAGTTCACCATTCCAAGTATTATGGTGAGGGCGTGCCCTCAGACTGTTATGAAGATTTGGGCGTGGGCGTCGCGATCCCTGACGTCCAATCTGTGGCGCTGACAGGGTCTACATTTTCATCTGGTTTGTTTTCAGTTCCTTTTACTATATCCAACAGTCCCGTAGCTAGGAAGATAGCTTCCATAACTCCTTTCCATTGAGCATACTCGACTTCGCCATCTTCAAGGGTAGGTGCGTTGGGTCATTGAATTCTGCCCCTTCTGTTTCTTCCTGTGGCTCCCGCTGTGGGGGCACTTATGCCTTTTATGGTTGAAGGCTGTGCAACTGACAGTGAGGTACTCATTCTGCTTTGTTATGGGAAAAGATAGCTTTATTTGGGATGTTGATGTAATTAGTAGCTGTCAGGTCTCATAATCTGTTGAAGCTAAAGGAAGCTTTGCTCAGTCTTGTGTGTGAAAGACTGTATTAGTTAGTGATCTAACCTAAAGGAAGCTTTGCTATGTACAGTATTAGTTCTAGAAAAGAAGTAAGAGAGTGTGGTACTGACCTCAGTCTTGTGTGTGAAAGACTGAGGGAAAAAATGAACAACAACTGATTCAAATATCTACACGTACAGTCTGGCTTTGTCCATACACATGCCACCAGGTGGCTGCATGTCCAACAGGTGCCACACACCGCTGACACCATTGGGGCATAGAATGCCTGTGATCATGAGTAAGGTGTGCAAAGTTATGCAGTGGTTCTGCTCGTGCTGCAAGGGCCATGGTCTTGATGACAATGGAGAAACATCTGTGCCCTGGGCAGGAAGCCATCCATACATGATGCCTTCATCATTAGCATAAATGATTCATCTGCTTCTATCAATGCCATGCAGGTGTTCTCCACCAGGGTCACCTCTGAGGAGTATACCCAGGTGCCATCCTGCATGGGTCTGCTGCACACACACTGCACTGCCAACACTGGAGCAGAGGGAGCACCAGTTGTTCCCAGCCTTGCAGAGCTTGTGTGGCCGCACATCACATGCACAGAGTCAAAGCTATGCATCATCCAGAACAACAGGAGCTCCTCCCCACTGTCTCACCCATCACCTTCTTTCCCACTGTCACTGCCACCTCCACCTCTGCACCCTCAGTCTTCTACAAGGACAATGACCACTACATCTTGGTTTACACTTCCCCTGTCATTGCAGCCCCAGTAACACTCACAGCTGCTATCCCTGTCTGTGCATCAGTCTCTTTCCTCATCATTTCCACTTCCCCTGTCATTGCAGCCCCAGTAATGCTCACAGCTGCCATCCCTGTCTGTGCATCAGTCTCTTTCCTCATCATTTCCACTTCATCTGTTGTCTCTACCCTGCTTACTGGTGCCTCTGGTTCACCATCAGTCTTTTCCACTTCAGCCCTGTCCATAGTAGTCTCAGCATTGTAGCCCCAGTTACCATCACCCCCATTGTCTCAGCATCATCAGCCTATTCTCACCAGTCACCACTATTGCAGCCTTAGTCTTTCCTCAGCATCATCAGCCACCAAAATATTAGATTTGTCCAACACTGGCATCACAGCACCATCAACACCTTTTGCCACCAGCATGGTCCAAAAAGACCAAAATGGCCCCAACTCAGATTGGCATCCCGGAGAGCATGGCCATGCATGTTGACACACACACAACACACACACATGCTGTCTCTCTCTCTTCTCCCTCAGGATGTGGAGGGGCGTAATGCGCCGAAACAGCTCAAAACGCTGATCACGTTCGACGATGGTATGTTGACCTGTATTGCGCGGGAAGCACCCTTGCTGATACTCCCTGTGCAGGGAGCTCCTGGTCCCCTCTTCGCCCCCCTGCAGAAGATAGTGAGGGTCACCGAATCAGTTGCAACCCCTCGGACACGGAAAATTGCTCCCTCCACCTGCACTCTGTCACGATCCCTCATAATTTTGGCCGTATTTTCTCTTCCCCCGCTCCTGGGTTCGTCATGGGAGTTGGCTCGATTGGCCCCATACTCCGCCCGTACGAGGAGTCCGACACGTTCTTGAGCACCGACGCTGGCGTGACGTGGACAATGGTCCGCCGTGAGGCGCATAAGTACGAGTTTGGCGATCAAGGCGGCATCATCGTTGCTGTCAACGACGAGGAAACGGTCGACTTTGTAAGCTACTCGACCGATCTCGGCAAGACATGGTACGTATACACTCCTCCCTCCTTCCCTTGCCTCCCCTTCCAGTGCTCGATCTGAATTTTACTGTGTAGGAAAACACTGCAGCTCGGGGTGAAACTTCGTGCTCGTGCTCTTTCGACGGTCCAGGATTCCACTTCCCAGAAGTTCCTTCTGCTAGGTCAGCTCTCTCACGTTGCCCCAGCCCCTCACCTGACACAACCCCAAAATGAAAAGTGGAATTTACCCCAAGCCACCAAGCTCCCTAACTCATATCTTGCTCACTTCTAAGTCAGTCACACATTTCAGCCCTGCTCCTGTGCCTCTGACCATTCTCAATTTCATGTGACTGACTCTTTGGCACTAGGAACCTGCTGGAAATGTTGAACCACACCCAGATGACTAATCAGCCTTAACATCAACAAGTCAACTGCTACACAGCTTGGCAAGCTGTCAACATTGAAAGAGGACTTGTGCCTTTTTTCTTCTTGTTGACTTTCTCCCTCCCTAGCTTGCTAGTGCTCCAAGGTCCAGTTAAGTCTGGTTTTTCCCATGTTTTTGGTATGAGCAAGACCATGACCAGCTACTAGTTTGCCAAATCTACAAAAAACTGGACTGGACTGCATGTGACCAGTTACACATGGTCATTTGCAGTCAATTGACCTGGTTCAGACCAGTTGAGTCCAGGCACATACCCTCCTTTGCATCATCATTGTCACCACTGTGACCGTTGTGCACAGGGGATGATAGTAAGGACCGAACTAAAAATAAATGAATAAATAAATAAAAAAAAACCCACCAACCCCCAAACAGCGGTTGATTGCGCATGTACATATTGCGGCTCACGTTTGTAGGGGTCGTACTCGACCACGGAATGGGTTACCTTGTTGCATCTAATCATTAATAACACACCTCGCCAAGCAGCCACAGCCCACCAGCCACGAACTCGGATCCACCGAACCCGCTCACAAGGACCTGACAAACTCGCTTCACAGATGCCACCGTTCGGGCTTGATGTGAATCGGCCTTTAAACTCTTGAATAGTAAGTTTAAGAAAAGTGCTTGATTACGAGTGGTGTATAGGCGTGTGTCAAACAAGCTCAAGTATAACGCACGGTAAAACCGTGCAACTATAGGGGAGGAAGCTGGAAATGAAGCCGCAATTTGTTGAATCAAGGTAAGGGCCCGCAGGGAGATGTTGAACGTCGAAGTATGCACCAGAAGGAAGTGTGTGTCTATATGTTATCGAATCTAAAGGGTCGCTCAACTCTGTGAAGGCAGTGAGAGTAGGAAGGAACCCACTCCACGTGTTCAACCCCAAGGCGCGCAAAGGGCAAGGCGCAGTTAACAGCCGTGAGAATCGCGCCAAGTAGCCTTGCATTCGAGTCTTGTACTTCCGCAGCCGAGCCGCGTACTTCTTTACTGTTCCCATCTGCCTTCCTCTGGATTTTCTCACTTCAGTTGTCTTTAAGTCCTTTCACTGTAGTAACCAAGCGATCCGGCTCCCCCTGGCTAACAGTCTCGAGGAAAAGCTGAAAATAAACATCAATGTGCGTGTCGAAGTGCGGTCAGCCTCGGATGTAGACAGGACGATCTAGTTGAATGTGATAGTTGCATAATAGCGTGCATGCGCTCGCCATCCGTTCTGCTCCTGCTTTCTGGCGAACTTCGGACCCCCCGACGACAATCGGGTGTTCATATTCGGTTCAGAATGGGAAGCCGTAGTTAGAGATGGCGTCAGACTCGGTCGCATGATCATTGTTGTAGCTTCGTGAATGATGACCGCCATTATTGCTGGGTGCTCCTGGAGGACGTGAAGGAGATAGTGGGATGTTCGGGCACAGATGGCGTTTTCTGTATCGCCCTAGCGTTGTTAACATGTCAGCATACGAAATCACGGATAGGAAATAGGCCGGCGTACAAGCTTGTTTACTAGCAAGCGAAGCAAATTTTGCTCTTGCTCTGGATTAGAACTAAGTAGAGTGGCTATCAAGGCAAGTGACTGCATACGGACATATGGTAGATTATCCATGGAGAAGGCCTGAGGAACGGTTAGCAACAGGGAAGAAAGAAGAGGGGTTCTTGTGATACCTCAAGTATCTGAAGATAGGAGAAGTACTTTTTCAACCAATCCTCGAAGTACCAAACAATTAGGAGCTGATCGGTTACATCTGGATGTAGTGGCTGGTCCCGAAAGTACCTACGTCGCGACGCATTTGAATGCACATATATGACAGAGATCGGCGAAATACACACCTAAGCTTTCGGTTCGGGGCACCGCCTCCGACCCACCAGTCCATAATCACTCTTGCAGCTTTAAGCCTCTTCTCTCCCCGCCCCCTTGCATTTACCCTTCTCCGTTTCTTGTGACGCACCGAGACCGCCTCGTCCCCTTTCTGTCGAGCTCTTCAATGCCTCCAGAGCGCGGACGTTATGTAAGGGAGCACCCTGAACCATGAGAGTAAGCGCACTGAGCCGATCGCTCAAAGTGCCCCCGGCGAGGATATTTCGCAATCGCAAGAAACCTCGATCCGACGCACAACCACCGGCCGCCTTCGGTAGAGTGGAGAATGCGGAGAGTTCAGAAGCATGTAAAGAGGAGGCGCGATCGAGCAAAGTTGATAGCTGCGCTGTCGAGTGGGAAATACCGGATGAAGGGACGGGAGTACTATCACCTATGGGGAACTCGCCATTCCACGACCATCTCGCCGATTTCATTTTCCCCTGTATCTGCTCAAACAACCCCATTTAAAACTTTGTAGTTATACTATTGAGTGCCATTAATGTCATTCTAGCAAAGAAAAATGGAGGTCCATTGAATGGTTTTCGAGTAGTATTTTGGCTGGGGGTCACGCCTGCATCACGCTTTCTGTCATGGCGGAGTGCGGAGTTTGATTCCAGCTGGGTGATCACCGTTGGAGGAGTCTGGGTCACTGCTGTTTTATCCTCTTAATGCCATGTTACAGGCGGTCCAATCGGCCAGCACAAGACCATACATATGAGCAGCGGCTACAGGCAGCTATAATAATGATATATATCGACCTTTTACTTTTACTCGTGCGGCACTGGCCCATGATGTGAGCGCCGCGTTCCGTACATAGCCAAGTCCTGGATTTCGATAATGCTACTCCATTACAACTGTTTTCCGTAGTCCCCACCTAATCAAATTGCCTTTGTAAATACATTCATCCTGGGCGGACTTTGATTTGGCATGTGTTACATGCCCGTTACTTTCGTGACATTTGTGACTGGCGAGATGGTAGTGGAATGGCGAGTTCCCCATAGGTGATAGTATAGGAATGATACTGATCCAGCAAGGGGTCACGGGAACAAGTAGCTTGACCCCAGAAGACTACTGGGTTACGAGATCATTGGGGCTCGGGGGGTCATCACAACGACGTCGCGATCTCTATGTAGAAGCATCGAGACCGTTTTTTTTTTTTAAATCGCTCGCGGCGTCGTTTGGCCCTCGCCCGTGGGAAACTTTCGCGGATAAGGTTCTTGGCCTATGACCACTGATGGATTCCAGTTCCTGGCCCTGGGCTTCAGCCGCCAACATATAGGGTTGGTTTTGTTTTGAGATTGGACAAACCGCACTATGAGCTCAGTCCATCCCTTAAAAGAGTTACAGTAAATCAGGGCGAAACCGGACCTCTACCGAGGAGGACGTTGAGATTTGTGTTGACCGGCATGCACACGCTCGAATTCCAATACAATGCAACAAGCACTTATTTGCAACTCCTCCATTTGCAACTCCAATGACAACAACTATCAATTGATCGACGATGTGGGTGGGCGCAATGATGGAATGAAAAACCTCTGTGTGGGACATTGTTATATAATCATTACCCTAAAAAAAAGTCTAATTCACCGTGGCCCTCAAAAAGGGCAGCCCAACGGTTGTTGGCCAAGTGGAACCATTTGCACCCCAACCGCCATGTTGGTCAACCCTCTTCACATCGTCTTTACTTTGGCTCTCAGTTCAGCAATTGGCGTGTCTGCCCAGACGCCTGATGCATGTATTCTCGGTTGCGTCAACGCAGGCTTGGCTAACAGCACCTGCACTTCTCTGTTCGCTTTCCTCGATCGGCTCATCCTCCCGCCCTGACTCCGCTCGATTTTACAGCACCGACTTGACCTGTATCTTGCAGCAGTGCATCCTTCCAGAGCGCAGCGGCCGCATGTCTTACTGCAAACTGCACGGCTGCAGATCAACAGGCTGCACTTCAACTACAGAAGCAAGAGTGCAGCTGTATGTATTCCATACGGATTGTTTCGATGACTTCGTTCCGCTGACCATACTCACAGCATCATCTTCTACATCTTCCAGCGGCGCAAGCTCTACCTCCAATTCGACGTCGTCCTCCCCCTCCGCCACCCAGAAGTCCAATGCCATCACTTCCATTGAGCAGCTACCATTCCTCACCGTATTCGTCGCCATTGCGGGTGTCGCTCTCGGGGGCGCCTTTACTTTGTAATCGAACGGTGATCGACATCATGGTATGACTTGAGGCATTCCTTTCCTATGTGACTTTCTACGGGGACATATGGCGAGGTCTAGTTACGTTACGGATGGAAGGGGAAAATATATATATTTACTTCGACGTGTATCCAAGGGCTTGCCAAATTCTGATACCCTCTTATAAATAATTTGAGTTTTACCCACTCATTCCCAATCTGAACAATCCCGTTGCTTAGCGCGGGCCGGTCAGTTCGCTGGTCTGAATTTGATCTGCCTGCCTAAATTATAAACCTTGACCTGCCCTCAAGTCAGAACATGGCATGAGGGAGTCCAGACTTTTGGGAGTCATTGATTACTCATTAGTCCAAGAGGGATGTCGATTGCCATGGACGGATCGCGATCATCACAGTAGTAGTACTCTCGTACCGTACACAATATCTGGTTGCCTGCTGCTGGCTACTATTAGCCTCCAATCTCATAATATTGCTTTTACTTCCCATACAAGACGTCCCCTACATCATCATATTGTCGCAGTTACACCAACGTGTATCATCCTTTAGAGAGAATAGTGGGGTCAGCGGTACGTATCGGTGATAAAAGACGGGTCGCCTACTCATCGGGGGGGGCCACCCAGCCCACAGTGTCGGGGAACATAATGCCTACACAAGAGTCAGACTCCACTCTAGTATTGACATGACATGCCTTACTGAGGCGCCCGTAAACTTCTTCTATGAGTACGCGGCGAATGTAATTCATGACAGGTGTGATTCGGCCTATCTTCACGCCTTTACTTCTGACCGCGTAGTGGGGCACGCTGCGCCACGCGCTCAGTCCACAGTACTACAGATCAAATGCCGACAATACATACATATGCGTCGACCTGCGCGAGTGGTCCACGAGCAGAGTGAAAAGCCGCCCAGCCCTAGCAGAATCCAGGCGAGTCTCCAGCTCATTGATTTTTGTCACTATCTCGTCAAGGTGGAGCATTGGTTCATCACGGAAGCCAAGATACTGCAAGACGCCGTAAAAACCAGGCAGAGTGTCGACGCGGCCGACCACGTAGCGATCCCCATCTTTGACGTGTGCCACGGGAAGGACAGACACCGTGAGGAAAATGCCAAAACGAGGAAGGGCAGGCCACTGCCGGATAAATCCTGAATGGGGAAGATTTTAAGCGCATGGTGGACCAGGGGAGTTGGAAGAGGTCGTGATACCGATGAATGAGGGTGGCACTCCACGCTCGTGTGCTATGCCATGGAAGATTGCCAATATTGGGAGACGAGTCAGCGCACGATGTTCCTCCACTTCGCCTGCCGAGTCCGAAAGGCGAGGTTCGAGGTAGTACAAAGTGGTAGCGTTTATGTCGACATCTAACTGTTGCACGACCTCAATTTCGCCGCGTTTTTCTGATTCTTCGAACACGTTGCGGGCACCGTCTGATACGATGAACCCGTCTAGCCGCCTTCGGCTCTTGCGGTCGAACCCATCCTCTAGTCCCTGGGGGGTATCAATATTGTCATGGAAGAACGAGGGAAATGTGGTACCTTGGCCCATGTCCAGAACGTCATAATGCCAAGACTGAAGCATGATTTAGCACCCAGCGCTTTGTGGGCAGACTCAAACAAAGCCTCACAGAATCAACCCTATCATGAGCGGTACCCATGCACCCTGTGGAACCTTCTTCAAGGATGCGCCCCAGAAAAGGCCTGGATGATTTCAGAAACGGCACGAAATATGATGAATACTCGGTTACCATCCAGGAATCCGAAGAAGAGTAGATACGAAATCCCAACTATATAAGGAAGATGTTTGACATAGCGCATCTGCATCGAAATGAGTATGCTTGTAGTGAACATGACCGTCGCTACGGCAAAGCCGTAGGCATTGGTGAGTTTAGCAGAGTCGTTGAAAGCGGCGACTAGGACGATAGTCACAACCATAACTGGATATCAAAGTTAGGAAAGTTCATATTGAAGAGGGCATAACGCACGAGTCCAATTAACGACAGGTATATAAATTTGACCTTGGATGTCGTCTGATGTATTTACCATCCGGAACCTGAACGAATGAATAGGCAGGCTGAGCCAAATATCATTTTGGAGAAGTGCACATACGGAGGTAGACAACGCATGTTCACGAGTTGTTGAACTAAAGAAAACGAAGCCGTGATCATTGCCTGCGAAGCGATGAGTGTCGCGAGGATCGCAAAGACATAGAGTATCCAGAACAAGTGGCCCGTTGTGTTTGCCTGGGATTGTAAGGTAGAAGACATTTGGAAGAACATTCACTCCGTCGACGACGAGACGCGAACCTTGCCCAAGGTAGGCAAGTACTAGTGAGGGATAAACGAAAGACGAGAAAGAAATCTGTCCGAAATCTAATGAGTACCAATCAAGACATTCAAAACACCAACACCATACCTGAATTGAGAGCATATTGAAATGTCCAAGACTGTCAATGACAACGGATCAATTAAATGGAGGCACAAAAGAGGTGAGGGATTTACTTGGCGAAAAGTGCCTCACAGCCGGTAATAGCCAACAACACACCAGAGAGTGTGTCATAATTTTTCGTACGCACAAAATCTAGGAACAGATTAATCAGGCTGCTGGGTACCGTCCAAAGTCCTGTAATTACACATGATGGCGCGCGAAGGATCACAAGCGCGAAAAATGCCCGGAAACGTTGTGATGTTGTAAATGCCCGTCGTGGCAATGAGGAGCAGCCAGACAAAGGTGACTGCCAAACTTCGTGAGACGGAGAAGGCGGTTGAGAAAGAACCATAAGTGCACACCTGGCGCGAACGCGAACGACAAACGCCCGGTGCCAAAAGGTTGTGCAAAGAACAGTGCAATTAGAAAGGCCTGTCATCGGTGAGATATGTAAGGCAGTAGGTGATGGACTGGCGTACAATAGAGATAGGAACTACGTCATTTGAGACAGATGGCTTGGCGACGGCTATACAGATAATTTAGCGGGCTCGCGAGACTGACCTTGCGAAGTACAGACCAATGCCCCCTACCGCACTCGTAACAGAAACGGCGGCAGTTAAAACGCCGTCGGCCATCGTTAAACTTGTGCCGAGGAGAGCCTATGAAGATTACTTGCGAGCCAAAAAAAGAGAAACAAAAAGTATATACCCAGAGCAACATGGGCCAACGAAACGATGGTGGAGGCTTGATATCTTGCCATGACCGCTTTCCGGCCATCAAAGAATCGTGAGTAGGTGTATTGTGGAAGTACTTTGGGGGATAGATCCCTTGAAATAACGCAAACGGACCACCCTCGCCTGAAGGAGAACCAGGCGTGAGATTTACACCAGAGCCATAACATCTGTGCCAACCTTCATATGTACCAAACCGCAAACAGATAAAGACCTGGTGGCATTGAGGAATTCAGTTTTCAATGGAGAAAAGGATGACCAAGGCACTCACGTATTTACAGAGGGGGAGAAATGTCAGAGCCCAAACAATAGCGCTGACGCCTCCGATGACATCTTCCTGAGAAGGAACAGGGCCAGACGTGGACCAGATGCCATTAAGTACGTATAAAGGTGAGGTGCCAATGTCGGAGTAGATAATCCCTGAGTTACGTGGGTCATGTTGTTGTGCAGGAGGGAGAAGAGAAGAAGACAGTACCAAGCGTCTGGAAACTAAGTACGGCAAGGGCCAAGCCGGTGACACGCACAGCGCTGCGCTTCTTCGCAGTGACTCGGAGATCCTCATGATCTGAATTGGACGTGGACGTGGACATGCTTGGGAGGGTTTGGTTTTGTCCGACGCAATTCTATTCTCATTTTATGAGGTTTTGACAAACCCATGGCGTAAATCCCTCTTGATAAGGTCGTAATAAAGGTTGCGTCGACTCCAACTGAGGGATATTAGCTGAAACAAGCGGTTCCGGCGTTTGATCTATCTCGCGTTCAGTTGACGGCAATCTGAAGAACTGAACGAGCCAAGAGCCGTTTCAGTGGATCGGCCGCTGGGCTCAATAACTAATAAGCGGTTATCGATAAGGCGACACCACGATAAGTCTTAGCACCAGCTATGACTAAAACTTTATTCATTCTTTATCCTATCGACGTTGTGCCGTACAGTAGTTGGCCGCAATGTCCCGGGACAACATGGATTGAACCCCAAAAATTGGTGATTTTGCTCCAAAAAAGAGGGACAGACTCCCATTAGTGTCTACTTTAAGCCAGAGCCATCAGTAAAGCATCGACTAGGTTTGTGGTGCATCCACAGATGTTGTCCGATTGCCTGGTGCCTGTCCCACTGCGGGCCAACAACTGTGCGGCCCGATTGATTGGCTGTCAAGCGTGGGAGTGATTGAGTAATCGACAGTTAGACGCTAGTGATGATGAGAGGGAATTGCTATTGATCGCTATTGTCACAAGCAAGACAAGAGATTCGAAATTTGACTTCGCTCTTGGCCTCTTAGAGAGGCTTTACGAGGGTTTTTATACCCCGCTACAGAACGCGGGATCGAGAGAACTGTCATCACCAAGATACGGGATAGCGCGCGAACATTTCTCTTTAAAGCCAGTCTCCACCCCACACGGGATTAGGATTCTTCCTGAAGCACGGCTCAGTTCCCCCACGGTCCCCAGATCCGGATCGGTCGGAATGAGATACATACCATACTGCAATTTTTGCATCCCTCTGCCTTCTGCGGAATCTGCAACCTAGACTCACAGTCGGCCCCCCCTAACTTTCCCCTCGTGTATAAAAAATGCGCTCAAACCCTCAGTGTCCGGTATCGAATCATCCGCAATGGTCTGCCTCTCCACCCTTTGCCTTATATTTTCGACTATTTCTCTGTCCGTTTTCCAAGTGTTCCCCCAGACTCCAGTTCCCCCGCCACCTTGCGTTCAAACCTGTTCACAGACCGCCGCGCAAACGGCGGGTTGCTCGGCGTAAGGCTTTCTTCCAGTAAAATGCCATCGCACTTAGTTTCTTGTTTTATCTGCAGAACGGACGTCAGCTGCATCTGTTCAAGTGATGCGTTCGCCAACTCGGTGACATCATGCCTCGTAGACCAATGCACGACCGCTGACGCTGAGGCGGGAGCAACATACTTGGACAATTTATGCTCAGGTTGTCCACCGTCTCTTTCGCACCATGATGAGAACAGTTTCTTACTCTTCATCAAATTTCAGGGGTTTCCTCCCCGTCTCCGACACTCTCTGGTAAATCATCGCCGCCGTTGCCCGCGCAACTACCTTTTGCTGATTAGTTTCAAAGCAGCTTCATCGACTATCGGGAGTACTCCCACCTCTGTCAACACTGTCTTGTCCTCACTAGGTCCCATGAACCCCGCGAAACAAAGCACGACCGCGCCGACCACGACTATCGCCCCTTCAACGACTGGCTCCACCGCATCCGTTGTGTCCCCCACCTCGAAGGCCAACGACTCGGTGAATGTCCGAACTTGTGGGTTATTTAGCGGCATTGGATTCGTGCTAGCTCTTGCCTTCTCCTTCTTTGCCTTGTGATTTTGCTCTGGCGCACGACGAGCCATGACATGACTTTATTTATCTTGGTTAGATACACGTCAAAACTGCGTACAGCGCAAACGTAAGCTTCTTTATTGTTGGGCACTGAGCCTTCTTTACGTCGACGCTGGACTGTATGCATTGACTTTGAAAATGGACACGAACGTTTCTCCTCGCTATCGTGATCAAGCCGGCTTCTATCCACTCTCAGTCACGACTAGTGCTGTCCACGGCACAGCAGCACAGGAAGGGTAGTATTCATAGTCACTGAGCGTGGCTTGGCGCGCACTCCATAAACAAATACGGATGTGCCCCCCTCTCGAATACTTCCGACTGACGATCACCAGCCGCTCGCCAGCATCCGGTCCGTGCGTGCTGTGCATTATCCCGAAAAAGGGTAAATTACTATTCCGGGCTCATGAATGAACGAACGCATCCGCATCCCATGACCGTCATCGATGAAGCATCGAAAGTAAGGGAGCACTGCTTGTTCTGGGATCAAATTTCCTGCGTGTGATATACCCTCCTACGTAGTAAAAACAACTTTTGGGTTGTACAGCGCACCGCGCGCAAAAAAACCGTTGTGCAACTAATGTAGAGTCCAAGACGCATGGATAAAGTAACACCAGTTCTACTCCACGAAGCGCAAGGATGGGACACATAAGATCGAGTGCATAGGGGAGAGGACGAAGTATGACGATCGGATATTCAGGATGTCTACCACGTGCAAGGAGAGGGCATTGAAGAAAAGGAGGACATGGACGGTTGTGCGGACTGTAGCATGGAAAAGGTGGAGGCGAGGGAGGTGACGAGAAGAGCGCAGCGCTTGAGAGTCACAGTGGAATAGGAGTCAGGAAATTTAGGGGGGCACCACCACCCTGGACTCTTACTCGGCCACCTTACAAGGCGTCACGTCGAAGGACATATGCAGATGAGTAGGGGACACACGTAGAGGAGATGATGCGGAGGGGTGGGTGAGAAGACGATGCGACGAATGAAATGTGTTGTCATGTGGTAGATATATAGAGACATTGCTGGGGCGTAACTTGGCTATACGGAATGTCAGTAACGGTCATATGGTGTCTCAAAGAGTGGGAAATGGCGCACCGACAATAGAACGATTCGTATCAAATCCACAAAAGATATGAAAGACAGAAGTGAAAACAGAGTACAAGAAAAGCCACAGCGTGAAGTATCATAGGATACCCGATTCTTTGAGAGCATTCTGTAGAATCGTCTCTTTCACGGTGACAAAAACTAGTCTGATATTAGAGGTGTCGGTGGCTTGCGTGATACTAGATTCCAGGCTCGTCTATAGCAGGGCAAGAAACGAGATTACGAATATGCTTACTGGGGATACACATTTAGTCGTGCGCGGTTCGCTTGCATGAACCGCCAAAGAATGTATTTAGCGCCTTTGTTGACATCCGTGCCACCGGTGTATTCGGGAAAGAATTTGTCTAAGGGAACCTGAAGGAAGGTAAAGTCAGCAGGGCCGGAAGGATTTGATGATGGGGAAGGGATACCTTGGGGAGCTTGGTCTTGAATACGTCGATCTTGTTCAGGAAAAGGATAATCGAGGTACGCAAGAACCACCGTGAGTTGATCACTGACTCGAAAAGAACAAGAGACTCCGCCATGCGATTCTATGATTGATAGATTAGTCGCTTCGTCGTACGTTGGCGAAATAGATTACACACCTGGTTCTTCTCCTCGAGCAGGACCTGATCATATTCGGACAATGCCGTACAAAATATGATACTTGTGACGCTTTCGAAATTGTGTATCCACTTCTTACGCTCTGACCGCTGCCCGCCCACATCAACCATGTGTATTGATAATGAACCCATAGAGAAGCGAGTCTCTGTGATAGCCGGTTGTTTTTGCACGGGCGCGGAGCACGTCTTCTTTGGACGGTACGTAGTCACTCGCCTGCTATTCGGTTTGCTTCCGTGAAGAAGCTGGATAGATAGTAAGTGTATATGAAAGGGACTAGACAGCAGGGTGCGACTCACTAGCTAGCACTGTCCATCAAATAGAATTTGGACGAATGGTCCATCAATGCAGGTATGATCTCATCTGCCCATACTTCCTGCACAGCCTGAGCGATGTCGGGACTGAAGAAGAATTGTGGATTGTCGGTGACCAGCTGGTAGCTCATGATTCGTTCGCAATTGGCCTGGGATAACGGGAGGGTAGAAAGAAAGAGAGAGAAAGAAAGAAAGAAAGCAGAGAGAAGTAAGACGACGTACTTTGTTGGAGGGACTTATAGGTTCAAGGTTGAACTTTGCCAAGGCCTGAACGACATCGCGGGCGCTCTCTAGAAGATTTTTCCATATAAGTGGTCGGAAAGCGAGAAGCTCGTCTCGCATGTAGCCATTTTGATGGATAATCTTCATTTGCTTGACAATTGTCGACTTTCCGGACTCGCCGGAACCTAACAGAAAGGTAAGAAAGGTAGCGTGAGTACATATGCGGGAATATTCGAGGTCAATGAGAGGTTAAGGACAGTCGAGTGTGGATTAAGTGGTGGTACGTGCATCCATACATGGGCGCGAGGTTGATGATGTATGAAGAAGCGTTGGACGCGAGAGATGCGCCGAGCATACAGTCATGATGGATGGTATCATGACGCGTAAGAGTGGGATGAGCAGCCCATTAGCACTTGTCGTCCACGATATGAACGAGAGGATTTTCTCGCAGGAGGGATGAAATGGGATTTTGACCGCGAGGATCGGAAGGGTCGACGCACCGAGCAATAAGATCTTGCATTCCCGCTTAAATTTCTTCGCGTCCTCCTCGATCTGACGGTCTATCATATCTGAGCGGGCCTTGCCGTCAGCTTCCTCGTTATTGGAGGCGCAATTGCCCATCGTTAACGGAGACGTTTCCAACGTTGAGGAAAGAAAGATAGGTCGTTCCAGGGAGGGAGAGTAGGTGTGGGGGCAATAGTAGGGAAGGGAGGGGAGGAAGAGGATAGTGAGTGAGAAAGGAAGATGGCGGGCGGGATTAGGACGAGATGGGATGGGACGCGGCTGAGAGGGGCATTATTGCGAGTTTCTTCTTTGCCGGCTGGTCCGCCGCCTCTTCGGGTTGGTTCGGCGGCCCTGGTTACGCGCGTTCATATCCATATCCATACTGTATCCATATCCACATCACATCCACATCCAAATCCTTGTCCATATTCTCCTTGTTATTATACTCCCTCCCTTTCCTCTCTTCTCTCCTCTCGCGTTGCGATCATCAGGCGGTGTGCATCCGGCTTCCGTGTCACGGAGGCGATCATCGTGAGAGATCCTGAACTTTCGATCAAATCCTGTGGCTCTCAAATTATCCCTCTTTTATACTTATGCACTTTCATCTCTCCGTGCTCCGTCCGTCACTTTCATTCCATCCCCTTAAGCAAACGCACGTGCTGCCCCGTGACAGGGGTCTGACTTGTATTATTTCCGCCCCAGATATGCATATGTTTTAGGTAAATTACAAAAAAAAAAGACGCCGTCACAGTAACAAGTGAAGAACAGAAAAACAATTGAACACAGAAAAATGAAAAAAAAAAAATTACCCAAGCAGCACAGCGAATAAAGATATCACGACGACGCACCCCAAACCTATCCTGCTTCAGCACACACTGCCTGTTGTACAACGCCCTTGAGCACCGCACAAACATTCTGTACGAGCTCGTTCGCCTCATCTCGCTCGAGCGCAGTCAGCTTGAGCTCCTGCTCAAAGCGCGCGGACTGAGTCCACATCGTTGCCCGTAACCGTCGCGATGTACGTAAGCTTCTCCCGAGCCCTTTCCGACTGCGTCGCCGCGTCAACAACAGCGTGCTCAAGCTCGTCGATCCGTGCTCGAGCGTCGTGCAGCCGGCTGAGCGCTATCAGTAGTTGAACATCCGTCGACCGCCACTGTTCACGGTCCTCCCTCGCATGCACGTTGCGACCTTCGGACTCATCTATCGGGAAATAATGAGGCCGTTTATCACAGTCAGCACTAGGGAATTCCCACCCACCATGACCTCGGTTCGGAATCGACCCGGCATTGCATTGGCTCCCTGCGCTCCTAATTGACGGTAGGCGCGTTGTCGATGTCGGTGCAAACACGGGTGGAGGCAGAAGCGCTCTCCTCTTCAATGCTTCGCGGGTCTGGAGAGGCTGAGACGGCCATTATATGACTGAGACATTCATGTTGTAAGACTAGATCAGTAAACTCACTGGACTGCGACTGCCCATCACATCGTGGGACCTCTGAGGTCGAGTCGCCCAAGCATTCTCTTCCCTTGGCTTTGGTCTGACCATGCCAACCTGGCGGTCCCGAGCGTGCCATTGCCATCTCCTGCGCGGCACATCCAGGATCATATAGATCACACCGGCTCTGGGTCTGCGACGATGGCGCCGAAGCTTTAGCACGCTCGAATTTGGCAGAGTGGTACCCGCGGCGCTCGTCAGGATCCGTCACTGCGCAGAAATGTAGCTCATCTTCCTCCTGCGCCTTCAGGCGCCAGCAGTTTAAACGGGTCTGCGCGTTCGAGTACGCGCAGGTCCAGTCCAGACAGGAGGAAGCGAATAAGCCGAGGAAGCCGCAAGCATCATCCGGCTCCGCATCGAGCAAGCCTTCCGACACGCAGTTCCAGCGCTTGAGGAACCAGATCATCATGCGGCGTGCTGCCGGCACGGGCCCACCGAAGACCGCGGGGCCAAAGATGCGACCGATATCCTCAAAGGCTGATACCGTTCTCGGGGCAGAGGGGCACCTGGGTGAAGAAGGCGCAGAGGTAGACAATAAGTGAGAAGCTGTGCGTCGGGAGCAGGCGCAGCAGGTCACGCGCAATAGCAACCTGCCCCATCTCAGCCGCCTCGTCCTGCGCGGCACGTAACCGAGCCTTTTCGAAAAGGACACGCCGCGAGGGTCGCGGTGGTCGTTGTCCTGTCTGGAAAAAGCGGGCACGGAGGTCCTCTTCCTCGTCTTGTTCCTTCTGCATGCGCTCGTCTTCGCGTTTCGCACTCGGCCGGACGCACCAGTTCCAGAAAGCATTAAAGAGATACGGTGTCAAGACAGGCTCAGGGAGTTCCTTGAGGTACGTGAGGAGAAGCGCGCAGATATCCGCAGTCGATTCCGCACGAAGGCTCATGCCCTCGCCAAAGGCGGGTGGGAGATCGAACAAGCTACTCAATTCGTGGTGTCGCTGGCGATTGGGGAGGTCGCGGAATAGGCCACTCTTGTAAATGCCTGAAGGCAACAGTTGTTGTGAGACGACAAGAGACTGGAAATGACTCACCCGTACGATACAACTCTTCGACGCAAAGGAAGACAACGAGGGGAAGGTCGTGCCTGTATCCACCCAAAATGGCAGTTGCGGGTGAGCGGAGCACACTCTCGTTCAGTGGGACTCCAAAAATATCTGTAAATAGGATGATGCTTAGCCTAGGTGCGCAGGGTGGTGTGCGGGCAAGGACAGAAGAACAGGAAGCACGAACGCGTATTCTCATCACAGACAGAGGTTTCCTGACCAGCGCGCACACGGGCCATTCTACCACGCTCGCGCTCTCTGCGTGCGCGCTCCTCGAGGTCACGATGGTAGAGTTCGTTGATCTGCTCCGCCTCGACGTAGTCTCGGATGTCCTTTCCTTCCCTGCGAAGTAGCGCGCTTAATACGGAGAACAAGCTGCCAGTGAGTCCACTTGGGCGCAAGAGGAGGGGGGGGACCATCGACGCGCGGCTGGTGGGGTGAACTCGGGGGGAGGTCGTCGCGGATTCGCGAGAGGGCGGTGGGGGTGCGGCCGCATGCGCGCTCGAGGACGATCACACTCAGTGTCGATCCTGGGAAATGAAGAAATGACTGCAGGAAGGGAGACGAATCGCGCGCGAGCGCCGTGGATCACGCCTCCGTTAAGTAGGGTGGAGGAGGGTGGGGAGGAGGGGATACGAGGGCCGTGCTTGTAAATGACGTCTGGTAAAGAGTGTCTGAGATGGCGCGACTCGGAGGAGAATGATGGGTTATCGATGGCCTCTGCATCCCCTTGGTTGATTAAAGGGCTAATTTTTGTGCGGGGTTGGTAGTAGGGAAGAGGGTACGGGGAACGCGGCTGGGGGGTGCGTGGGGGAGATTCGTGGCCGGGTTGTCACGTCTGAGACGGTGGGAGGCGGAGTAGCGACGGCCTGCGTCGGTGTGAGGAGGAGGAGAGTTGAGCATGAGGGGTGAAGGATGGATTGGATGCTGAGAGGAGGAGAGGAGGGGGGATGTGTATGTGTTGTTGAGTGTACATGGCAGTCGGATTTGGATAACGACGGAGGGGAAGATCTAGGCGGGTCGGCGCGGTCGATCCAGGAGCCAAGTGATCGGTTCAGAGACGTGACGTCATCGTTGGGGGTCTAGACTCGCTCGTGTCTCGACTACACAACGTTTACTCCTCTCCGCCCTCCCCATCACTGTCCCACGCCCCAAGGCCCAGCCCAAGATCGCGTACACTCGAGATCGCGATCAGCAACGGGTGATTCGCATCGAACAGCCCCAACATTTTCGCCATGTCCTCCAATGCAAACTCTTCCATCTCCTCAAGCAGTGCCAGGTCTTCCCTGTCCTCCTCAATCTCCCCTGCCGTCCGCGTACTCCTTGCCCTGCGTTTGTCAGCCAACGCCTGCAGTTGATGCTTTGCGGCATTTTCCAGCGTCAGCCGTGTCTCCGGTTTCACGTCCCCCCACCCCCGCAAGCACTCGGTCGCGCACTTGAATAGTGAGGCGAGGAACGTGGAGTCTGTTTCTTGAGTGATCACAGATGCGACATGTTGTACCACGTTCGTCACCATGTCTCCGTCTATCGTATTGCTCGTTTTCCCGCAAGACACCAACATGGGTAGAACGCTTCCGTCCATTGGTCAGCCAAACGAGTCCACGTAACGTCAGAGGATCCACACGTACATCGCGCACGCTTCCCGAACGCCATCATGAAGAACAAATCGCAGCGATTGTAGCACCACTTCCAGGCTCTGTTGCAGGTATGGTGCGAACCGCGCACCCAACGTGGAGCAATAGATCACTAACGTCTCGAACGCCTGGCACTTCTCGTCGATTGCGGACGTTCGGATGCCGACTTGCTGCCCGTCCATTTCAATGATGTCCCAACCTTCTTTTGACTCTGGCACGTCCTCATCCTCTACTCCCTATCAGTTCACTCAATCGTGACAAAGGAAACCATTCCAAACCATAAACGGATACGTCCGCTTTGGCGTTTGCAGCGCGGAACAACGGTGGCATCACAACAGGTAAGTACGGTTCAAATTCGGGGCCCATCGCCTGACAGACTTTTGCCCATGTCGCGATGAGGTAATGGGGCAGCATCGTATCACTTGTGTCAACCGGGCTGTCTAATGGGTTCATCTTGGTCATGATCGGTATCTGCGAAGATTGGCAATCCTTACTTTGTATGCGGATAAGAAGTTCAACAAAAGCCCCTGCATCCGCTCGGAAAACTTCGCGTCCGACTGCAATGGCTGAGCGTTCCCTGTAAGTACGCATAACAGTCTAGTAAAATGGTGGTGTCAGCAACCTATGAGACCGGCACACTCCATGGCCTTGGCGCGGAGTTTGCGATATTCAGACGTATTTGCGTTTCTTAGAACGTTAAGCAGGAGCGGCATAATCGACGAATAGTGCTATTAATGTCACCTGCATCGTCGAGGTTACATCAGGAAGGACAGAAAAACTCACCTTGGCAAATGTGGTCTCGCTTGCATCTGCAACCATGGCAAGCGTGGTGACGGCTTGCTCTTGTACATACCGCTTCGTTGGCCGGCTCCCATCCTGCACAGGGTTCAGAAGTTTGAGCAGACGGTCAACGATGGGGTCCAGATAAGGTAAAAGTGTATCGCGCTCAACCCCCTCACAAAAGTTAATCAGGGCCGCAGCGGCATGTGCGTGTACCCTGCATTCATACCATCAGCCGAAACGTGTTATTGGGTCAATCGGAATGTACCGGGGCTCTGTAACTTCGAGGGTAGGTATCAATGCCGCAAAGATTTGTTGATGGAACTGAGCTTGGATAACTTCTTCTAGATCTGTGCACAATTGTCCGCTAATTGAAGCCATCAGGAGGATCCTTCGGTGAGACAAGAGGTTAAACAGACATGCAGTGACATGCGGCGTAGCGGACACGCGGATATGGATCAAGGAATAAAGGCGTGATAAGGCTCATACGCGGTCAATCGATTGAGCACGAAAGAGCAGAAACGTCGCACACGTACTCGACAACCTTCCCGAGCTCATTTTGCATCACCTGGGAGGACGTTAGTTAACGGTCCTAGGACAAAGGAGTTACAGTCACTTTGCTTGTGCCTTCCGCTACTGAAGCAATTGCCATGAGCCCTGCGTGACGGAGCTTCCAATCGTGTGATGCCAGCATTCCCGGAATATGCTGGAATGCAGCAGGTAGAACCGCCTTCCCGCCGAGGGCACACGCCAAGCGGTCCAGAGATTGTTCGTATATGTGTGGATACGTGTCGTCCGTAGGGTCATCCGCTGGCTGAGGACGAAAAGGACCAATCAAAACAATAAGGAACTGATGGGGGTAGGCTCGCAAGGAGAACCACGCACGTCGGCATCCAGCCATGTGCTCAATTCGTCGTCACGAAGTTCACCCATCCCACCCAGACATCCACGAACTATCGCGCTGACCCATCCATCGACACGGCGAACCATGGCCGGCTTCGCCTCACTAAGGCTGATCATAAACTCGAGTGCAGCCTTGCGAACTTCCTCTGCTTCCTCGTCCAGTTCAACGTCGTCTGGTGGGCCGCCATTCGGGGTGGGCGGAAACGTAAAGCTCTGCGTCCCTGGGAAAGGCCTCGCCACGGTCGGCGTCGGTCCCGAGTCAGCTGATGGTATTATCAATGCGGGGAGGAAAGAGAGCAAGACTTGAAGATGTGGGGCGAAGAGTTGAGGATGAGAGGTTGCGAGAGGAGTGAGCGTGATCAGAAACTTGGGCAGATGTGCGTGTGGGAGAGATGGAAGTGTGTCCAGCATGGGGTACATAAGGGATAGGGACTGCGCGATTTGGTGTTGATCTGAAGACGTGAGATAGGATACGGAAGCACGAAGAGCTGCATGTCGGACCTGCAGCAAAAATGATTAGGATAATGGGATGGGAGAGGCATGGAGAGAGTGACCTCTACGCTCTGTCGATCCTGTAAACCTTCTTGGAGGACGCGTAGAACGGCATCAGTCTGAAGGTCCATGACAAGGTTTGGACAGCCAGAAAAGATACGGAAGGCGCATTCACGGGCGCTGGGGTCCGCACTTTTGCACATGGCGAAGGACTGAGCTTGCAATGCGTGCCATGGTCTCCCACGTCCCATGGAATTGTTGGCAAGATCGCACATTGTATCAACGGCCTTTCGACGGACCGAGTCGATCTGTTCATGCAACAGGCAATGAAGTAGGATACGCTCAATAGCGGTGAGGGTCTGAGCCGAGAGACGGTCGTAAAGGGTCAAACGGGGAGATTTTGAGCTAGGACCTGGGGAAGGGCGGAAGAGGAGGCGTCGAAGAAGGACGAGAGAGAAAGAGCGCATCTATGCGGAATTAAGATAAAAGACATGGACGTAGAAGTCATTGCCAACCACTTCGACGGTGTCTACTCCTGTGGCAAACTGAGTGAGAGCGAGGAGATAGACATCCGGCCTGTGAGCAAGGCGCTCGTCGACAACAGCCTCTGCGCTGGACGAGTTGTGAGATGCGCGAGCGAGGAAGGGAGTTGAGGGAAAGGCCTACTTGGATCTTATTTCATTATCGCCAAGGACAAGATTGGAGAGGATCTGAGTGAGCTCTGCAGTGACGTCTGGCGGGATGAGGGCATCCATAGATACGATACGAAGGTATGATAGTATGATATAAGATAGCCAAGTCAGGCCTCCGCTTAACTTTTAACTTCACTCACTCACGTTGCCGTCCCAGCGCTTCCGCTACTCTGTCTATCTAACCACCCGTAACCGTCGAACACTTCTCGCCGACATGCCTGACGGCAAGTCTCTATAACGATTCCAACTCAAAAGCGTCGTACTGTCCATTAATATAATCCCTCGTGTGTCTCGCCACCATTATGATCATGCGGCGCTTTAATGTGACCTCAGCAGTTGGAATATTTTACTTTTATTGTCTGCTAAGTTGACTATAAGTGGACTTGACTTATCCATCGTGTTATCATCTCTCATCTTAGACAGCCCAACAACCCTGAATCAGGTCTGAGAAACTTACAGTGACTGTACACCGTGCTCAATAGCTCCAACTAAACAATATGCCCAATTCATTGACGAGACGAGTTGGTTTGACAGTAGGGCCTCTCTTTCTCGAAACCCTGGTCAAACACTACTTCGCCAGGGTGGTAAAGGATGCTTCCAAGCCAGGTGTCCCTCTTCTGCGTGAGGAATTGCTATACGACGAAGCATTTAATATCGTAAAGGTGCATTTAGGTGCCCCTTAGCATATATATTCCACTGAGGTACCTCTCATTCAGGACTTCTTGGATTCCGCCACCAGGTACTTATCTGACCAGATCTCCAATCTGTTCCGAGATACTCGATATAATTTTTATTGAAGGCATACTGTCGAGGAGTTACAGTCCTTCTGCAATGTTCGTACACCGTCCCCGCCATGGGTCCTCGTTGTCCGACTTACCATCCCCATGTCCTCCTGCGACGAGGCTGCGGTGTATCTCATCAAGGCATTTCGAGGAGAACAAGTCATGAAAAGTGTCGTCGGTGGGACAAAGTGGTGGCAGGTTCGTGGTATTCGAGGGTATGTGCTCGGATTGGCTTACATTTTCGCTTGCTCGAGTATCTGACCTCCTCCTTCGCAGATTACGTGCAGAATGGATCAGTGCTAAAAAGGACTGGCGAAATGCGAAAAGACGGGCTAAGAAACAAGGCGACTCGTCCACTACGCGCCAAATGCATAACATTGAGGGTCTTAGACACACCAATCCCGGCTTGGAAGATCCGATATTTTCCGAGTCTGAAGACGAAGAACACCAAGAACCGGGCCTCGTACTTAGTGATAACGAGCCATCCGGAGATTGTGGCGCGTACCAATCAGAAATGGATGAGATGCGATGCATTTTATATTCTCATGGAGGTATGAACAAGATGAATCTATCCCTCCCTTTTTCACTGTTCTCAAAAGTCGAATCCAAGGCGGCTATTACTTTGGAAGTGTGGATCAGGAGAGGTCCGTTTCCTGAATCCCAACGGACTCGGTGAAGTGCCTCACGTATGCTTTCATCTCTAGATATACCATCCAGCGATATGCCCGTAAGATACGTGGACGCGTCCTCGGTGAGTGGAAAGGTATCAGAGCTTGAATACGTTCACCTAGATTGCTATGCATAGCTGTGAATTACAGACTTGCACCACAATACCCTTTCCCTTGCGCAATTCAAGACCTCCTCGCAGCGTGTGAGCAATCTTTTTGCTTTGTTCTGGGAAGACCGAGGTTTTGAAAAACATTGTCAAGATCTATTCTTGATCAGGCCACCAGAAGGTTCCGCTCATCGTCCAGTAAAACCTGAACGTATTGTTATCGCAGGTGATTCTGCAGGTGGAGGATTATCTCTGGCTCTCCTTCAAGTTATTCGTGACGCAGGTCTGCCCGCGCCGGCGGGTGGTGTACTCATCTCGCCATGGTGTGATTTCACACACTCGTTCCCGAGCATTTATACGAATACAAACACCGTACGCCCACCAACCAACGTGCCCTTTGTATTCTAACAGTTTCTCAAGGATGTGATACCAGCCACTGGTCTCGCACTCCACAAACCTAGTCCACTTTGGCCGCCGCCGACCAACGATATCAGTGATAGAGTGCATACTGGTCTCCGTAAGAACATTACCGACGTACTCCATCGACGCTCGAGAAGTGCGTCTAGTCGAACACCCCAGGCCGCACGTCCGATAGATCCTGACGACGTAGTCCCCAAGACGCTTCCAACCGAACAGGGACCCATAGATGTCGGATCGACCGCATCTCTTCCCCTCCCCGGTATCCCTGATGCTGACGAAAGCGTTATATTGAGGACGGCCGACGGTGAGATGATTGAGGTCGCAGAGCAACTCCAACTCTACGCCCCCAATGGCCTCTTGAGGCATCCTCTTATCAGCCCTGCCCTTTCGTACCTTGGCGGTCTTCCGCCCCTGCTATTCATCGCAGGTGACCGAGAAGTTTTGAGGGATGAGATCATATTCGCGTGAGTCCTGGTTCGAATTCCTGGTAAATGGTCGCCCACTACCTTCATAGCGCTCATCGGGCTGCGCATCCGGAACGATTTTCGATACGCGATGAGACAAAGAAGATGTATCCGGCTTTTAGACACGTCGAGATGCAGCCAACTCCAGTGCATCTTCAAGTTTACGACGGTATGTCATGCGCTTGCATGGAACTCACAACGAGTTCTGTTCAATGCTTCTTATTAGATGTAGCTCATGTGCTTCCAATCCTCTTTCCTTTCACGACGCCGGGAAAGTACTGCTACCGGGCGATGACTTTGTTTTTCAAACACGTTACTAACCCGCTTCAAGGACCACCTAGCCCTCTACTAATGCCTTCCAAGGACTGCATAGTCATTGCCTCTCCTACGACACCCACACCACACAGTGAGATCCATAGTCTCCCAGTTCCGCGTTCAACGCGACGCAGATCGTTTGCGTCAGGGATCTCGCGTGCTGCGAGTAATTTTAGGCGGTCTCTCTCTCCCGGACGGAGAAAGAGTGGGCTAGTGGTCACTCCCGGGGATACTCCACCAAGCACATCGGGTTGTGTAACTCCCAAATCACAGGATATGTCGGATGAGTCGGTCGCAGGTTCAAGGATTGATGTGCTATCCAAAAGCCGCTCAACCGAAGTATCATTGGCTGGGGAGGCGAAGGTATACAAAGGCAATTGGGTAATATTTCGGGTCCCAAGACTCACATTTTATTATTTCATGCTGAAACAGACTGCAGAGTTCCACTACTCAAGCCATGATTCGGGAGCGGGTATCAACACGTGGCGTCATCCGTCCTCTAGAGCCGGAAAGCGAGCTGCCTGCCATGCAGGTCCCCTCGGAGATGATTGGCACCCTGTCGGAGCGTGCCATCCGGCGGTACGTTACAGGCAAAGGGCTTTTCGACAAGAAATTTGCGTCTACTATCAAGCGAATTGAGAAACGACGACTGCGAAACATCGATCGCGCCTCACGGAACATTAATCACCACATCGCAGCTCTGCATCATTACCTCGACCGCGAAAACAAGACCTCCGACTCTGGAGGCACGGGCACGGGCACGGACCGAACGACGGCGGAGCCGCTCAGTGCACCGTCGAGCTGGAACATGGCATGGGCATTGGATGAGGATGAACGGCCACCTGCGAGCAGCATCGTTGCGCGGCGGGACACGGAAGAGGCACTCAAGCTGGCGCGTGTCGCAGACGAGGCAGTGCTCGCGTCTGAGCGCATGCTCAATGCAAATAACCTGTGGAACATCATCATCAGTTATCTTACGATCACACCAGAACGACGTCGAAGTCACGGCCATCGGGAGACGCAGTCGAGGCCGAGCCCAAAAGTGAAAGCGCATGTTGTTGGCGGACACGGGAAAACCGGACTGAGATCGTTTTTGGGAAGGAGAGACAGAGATCGGAGCCCAAGTCAGGCTGTGGGGAGGGATGTGAATGAGATGATGTGCTAGCACTGTTGTACCACGAAGTACGTACGATATCTTGGCTCTCACAAATCAGCGATTCTATTCGTCATGTCCATATGCCTCACCCGCCACAGTCTACATACAGTTCAGGCCCCGAGTCAGCCATCTCCTGAAAGTACTAAACCGCCTCCCGGTTGGTGCTCCGCGCCGGCCGCGAACCCGGCGGAGGCCTGGCATAGTAGGGCTCCAGTTGCAGTCACGCAAACGCGTTTTCCTGGCGTCTCCCCTGCCATTGCACCGACACCCCAACCCGAGGGCGTTACCCGCGTGTCCATGCCCGTCTACGCATGTTCGCTTAAATATTCCATCACGGGGCATCGCAGGCGCTTCTCAAGCCGTGCGGGGCCAGCATGCCTTGACATTGCCCCAATTCCAAATGGGTCTTCGGTGTTTTCGCGCGAGTCCCGACTCTGCCTACCTCGATGGGCTTGCGCCGTCGGAGAAGTATTGCGGGCAGATCCTCACGCCAATCTGCGGTGAACTACTGGCCATCTCAAGCCGCGAGAACTACTGCGGATTAACGTATATTTCATTTACGGGGCGAGGCAGTGATGATCCCTGACATCCGGACCGGCTGGGACCGGCACGGACATTGGATGGATGCTGCCTCGTGCTGCCGAAATATTCTCGGCGCTCCGGAAATGGGCCGTGCCGTGACGGCCTGCTGGCACTGGTGCCATATACCATACACATGCCAGTGGCTTCTTATCGGGTCGGGGCGGGGGGGTATAAAGGCCAGTGCTCACCTCCTTCCGGCTCTAGGTTGGATGCGACTGCTTGGTCCAGCGCAATATGTCCAACTCACTCATGAGGAGAACCCTGCTTGGGTTGTTCCCACTCCTCGTGCGTATCCTCCTCCGCCATTACTACTCCAAGCTTGTCAAGGGAAATGGGAAGGGGAAAGCGGTACCACTGCGCAGAAAGGAGTTGATGTATGATGCAGCCTTCTCCATTACCCGAGTGAGTCAATGTCTTCCTCTGTCAACTGGCTTTTCCAACCACACGCCAGAATTTCATGGACACAACGACGAGGTAAATTCCTCCCATTCTCTACTACGACAGCCTTGACGGTGAAGTCGTGTGCTGTGCCATCGTGTGGTAGCCATACGGTAGAAGAAATGCAAAGGCTCTCGCAACTGCGTATGCCCCTCCCTCCCTCCGTACATGTCGTCCGGATCGCTGTGCCCCTTTCGTGCTGCGCGGAGGCAGCGCACGTGCTCATGAATGTTTTTGGAGGCGAACGTGAGGCGAAGAGGGTGTTGGGGGGTGTGCGGTGGTGGCAGGTACGTGCCGGTGACCAAGGGTGCGTCCTACCTCCTTTCCTTTTACCTTTTGTGGCTCACTGGGCGATGGGGATCACGACGATTGTAGGATCGAAGCGGAGTGGATCATGGAAAAGAAGGATTGGCAGCAGTCCACGCGCCGCGAGACATCTACTGCTACTCCTGCCGACAATGAAGGCACGAATGGCAGCGGGAGCAGGGTGCATATCGCTGGTTCAGCGCTACCCAAAGATCGCCACGTTTGTACGGGTAGTACGGATGACTGCGGATGTATACCGACCGGAGATGGACGAGATGAGATGTCTTCTGTGGGCTCATGGAGGTTCGTCCTATGCAGCGTTCTACGGCCTTTTGATGTCCGTTTGTAGGTGGGTATTATTTCGGCAGCGTGGACCAGGAAAGGTGACTCATCTCGTCATCTATCACCGGAATGACGATGACTAATGTTGGTTTTCAACGGTTGGCAGGCATATGCTCCAGCGTTATGCGCGCAAGATACGGGGGCGAGTGCTAGGTACATGAGCTCATCATACACGAGGGAACCTTGGCTGAATGCGGCGCCTGCTATAGCACCCAATTATAGGCTGGCCCCTCAGTATCCCTTCCCTTGCGCTCTGCAAGACTTCCTTGCGTCTTGTGTGTGCTCCACAGTCCTGTGCTAGTGTGCTCCATCTTGACGTATTCCTTTTTCAGACCTTTTTCTTATTCAACCACCAGCTGGTGCTGCACATCGCCCTGTCAAGCCCTGCAACATCATCATAGGAGGCGATTCCGCGGGTGGGGGATTATCCATAGCTCTGCTTCAGGTCATCCGCGATGCTGGTCTACCACAGCCAGCGGGTGCTGTACTCGTCTCCCCATGGTGCGACCTTTTCCATACATTTCCGAGCATCTTCCTCAATACCGATACGGTATCTATCTCCTCTCCTCACGCGACCAATGTTTTAGAATGTAATTGTCTTTACTTGGACAGGATGTGGTTCCTGCGACTGGTCTCACCCTATTCAAGCCAAGTGCCCTTTGGCCTCCTCCGTCTGACGATGTGCACCTCAAAATGCGCGAGCTGTTGCACAGCAGCACGCTTGGCGTTGAACACCACAAGTCCCTTTCGGAAGCAGAGGCAACTGCAAATACCGCAGATCAGCTTGACATACAGCCCAGGTTCAAGCTGTACCCCGCAACTACCGCATCTAGCGAGCTCGACGACACGTTGCTGGTGAAGGGAGAGGATGGCAATCCTTTGCTGATCACGCGTCAGATTCAACTCTATACAACGAATGCCTTGCTCAAGCATCCGCTTGTTAGTCCAGTACTGGCTTACCTCGGTGGACTTCCCCCATTGTTTATCGTTGCTAGCGATCGGGAAGTGCTTAGGGATGAAATCATCTACACGTCAGTTAATCTCGATTAAAGAAGGCTAGACAACGGTTTAACTAACAAGTGTTTCGATAGCGCCCATCGCGCTGCAAACCCAGCCAATTTTCCTGTGTCGGAAGAGGCAAAACAGCTTTATCCGGCACTTGTAGGTGTCGAAGGAAGGTTGAAGCCTACAATGGTCCATCTACAAGTTTACGATGGTGATGCCAGATGATAATCCTTCTTTTTTTTTTCCAACATTGCCTTACTCTAGATGCCGCTCACGTATTGCCATTGGCATTTGGTGCTACGACCCCAGCTAAGTATTGTTACCGTGCCATCACGACATTCATCAAGCATGTCACGAATATGCCGCCCACCGCGGAATTGCAGCGGCAAAAAAGACCACCGGCCTTCCGGCAGTCTGATACTATCCTCGAGGAGGCAGTCGCATCTCCTATTGCACCTTCACCGTTAGGCCTGGATAGGCCGGGGGCGCCATCACAAACCAAGGAACGCTCGTTGTCGCGGCCTAAAGGATTATCACGCATAACGTCATATTTCCGAGGCGGAAGTCATCTGTTCTCGAAATCACCAAGGAGTCTTTCTGATGTTGAGGACGAAGACGCTCTTGAAGACATCCTCGCAGGAGATCCCATGGTCTACTATGGGGGATGGGTACGTTCCAGCGTCCAGCCTCGTCTCTAAATTCTCATGACTACAGGCAAAGTCCTCAGAGCATCAGGACATGATTCGGGAGCGCGTATCAATCCGTGGTGCCATCCGGCCGCTCGAGGCAGAGCAGGACCTCCCTGCACTACAGGTTGTGCCCGAGCGCCTCGGTGCCATCTCCGAGCTCTGGATACATCGATACATTGCGGGCACGGATCTCCATAAGAAGAAGTTTGCAGTCCACATCAAGCAACTCGCCAAGCTCCACGAGCGCGCCATTGCCAACCTACATCAAACCTCCGTGCCTCACTCCACCAAAGAGAAGGCGACAGCCTCGGTTTCGCCCGGATGGTGCCTCGCCTGGGCTCTCGAGGCAGACGAGTGCCCGCCGCCGAGCAGCCTTGTCGCGCGGCGCGATATTGCTGAGGTGCTCGTTTCTGCGGGTGGCGCGAAAAAATGCCGCTGGAAGCGTGCACATCGAAGTTTATCGGAGAAAGAGCACAATTTAGAGACGAAGGGCAGTGCGCGTGTATGTGCGTTTTGGAAGAGTCATCATGATGCAGCGGGCCCAGACGTAGCCCCGCCACAGGCCGCTGCGGCTTAGACCTTGCTGAAACTCGGCCGTATGGTATGCGTAATTGTAGAGTACCTAGACATCTGAAATATGGAGTTGTACGTGGTTTTGATTCATCTTGCCCGCCGTTCTTGATACCACCGACCCGACTGGATTTAGGGCTTTGAAGGCCAACCGACGGAGTACTCTCTTGCCAAACAAAATATCATCAGCGCTGACAGCTCCATCAGAGCCGGAGATGGGGGATGGGGCAGGCCACGGGAAGAGCATCAGATTTGTATTTGGTTTCTGAGTACGTACATGCGGACCGAGCTGCGAATATCGAATATCCACCCAAAACACCCTTGTTCGGTGCAAGTAGCGCTCAGGCTATGAAGAGGTATTACTGTAGGACTTGTTCGCGTACATTGTATGGTCTAGGATTACTTATATCTATGCACAAAACGCATTATTACATGCAATCGCACGAATACCAGAGCTCGATCCATCTGCGGGTCGCTCACATGGAAAACGGAATGAGGGTAAAATGACGGCGACAAACCGCGTGGGACGGCGCGACGACTGCCCCCGGATAAAGAGATGTGATGTGCTACGGTACGGTAATCCTATCTGTGAGTGAGAGTGAGAAATGATTCCTTGGTTCCGTCTACTTGTCCGCTTGGCCGCGCCATCGCTTAGCTGCGCTTCATTAGCGAGCTCGTTCAGATGTGTTCATCTCCACGCTGGGTGCTGACATTGGGGATTACAATCTCAGGACGTTGATCCTCCACCGTCGCATTCAGCTGGGTGGCCATCAGCGTGCGGAATCGCGAGTTTTCGCGCTGTACCTGTACAAATGGGTCACGTTACCTTGTGAGCAGGGTTTATGAACAGGTACATACAAGCTCGCGATACGTCCCTGTCTCGGTTATACGTCCGTCTGGAAAAATGGTAGCAAGTCTGAACGTCAGCGCCATCGGGTAATAAACAGTTGATAAGCGTACCTTCCAGCACCACAATTCGTTCTGCTCTCGCGATGGTCGAGAGGCGATGTGCGACGAATAAACATGTCGTATGATGTGAACGAAGGATTTTATCGATGGCGTCGTTCACCTGCATACGAAGCCTTTAATTTGAAATCTAACAACCTGGGCGAAACTCAATATGCTCACGCGACGTTCGGCAGATGCGTCCAAGGAGCTCGTGGCCTCGTCAAGCGCCAAGATAGCAGGCTTCTTGAGCAGAGCACGCGCAATGGCGAGGCGCTGGCGCTGGCCACCGCTCAGGCTCAATCGGCCGACTGAAGGATTGATGGCTGTCAAAACCAGGAAAATCGTGCAAGACGAAACCGACATACTTTGTGTGTCAAACCCATCCGGTAAACCCCACACGAATTCGCAATTTGCCTCGCGAGCGGCAGCCTCGATCTGCTCCCGGCGAAAGTTCTCATTGCCATAAGCTATGTTCGATGCAATGGTACCAGTGAATAATACGGGATCCTATGCATGGGAGCGAGTATCAGCTAGACGGTAAACTCTGACTTCTCGTTGATCATGTACCTGAGGAACAACACCAATGATGTTGCGCCATGACTCTGGTGTGAACTCGCGGATATCTGGGGGGCAGGTTCAAACAAGACTGTGGCCTCCCAATAGAAGAGAAGAGGCACACCTTGGCCATCGTATGTGACCTTGCCTCGGACGGGGTTGTAATACCGTAACAACAGAGAATGTATTGACGACTTGCCACCCCCACTCTTCCCGCTGTTTCATATATAAGACTTGAATCATCTAATAACAAAAGCTACAAGGCAGGACATACACAATTGCCACATTTTCTCCAACGTTGACCTCGAGGTCGAAATCCTCAAGCACATTCCACTCCGCGCCGCGTCGGGTAGCTGAAGGTGATATTCTCGAATCGAAGCAGGGCCGGAACGTGCAGGATTCAGTACCACACCCACGCCAGGCTGGATGGCAGGGGATCTGTCGAGGAGCTCAAAAATACGTGTCCCAGCGCCGATCCCACGCATTATAGATGTCTAGGGATACACCGGTTAAGTGTGGTGAATTGAAATGAAGACAACTTACAAAGAACGACCTGAAGGGTAAGCACGTGAGGACGAATATCGCTGAGAGCTGTAGAGCGGGCGTACGTCAACATCTGCAGTCCGCTGCCAACATAAACCGTATACATCAACAAGCTTGTAAGCTCTCCTACGGATATCTGTCCATGGCTCACGAGAGACCCTCCTGAGAGCACAATGAGACAAGCTTGTCCAGGGCAGCGAGTAGAGGGCTTCACGAACCATATCCTAATAAAGCCAACAGCGCAACATTTCCACTCCACCCGGTGCTACCAAAGAATATGCCAGAAGCAATCGCTTCGCGCCTAGCAAGCGTCAGGACACGCTCGACACGTTCAGAAAATTTATTTTCTTCATGAGGAGCCGCGTTGAAGCTTTGTACCGTGCGAAGAGCAGCTAAAGCTTCCTGGGCAACCTACGAAACCATGAATCAGGCCCTTCATTCATTTAAAGCCATGTTACACTTTTGCTGACTTTGGACATGTCTCCGAGAGCTTCTTGTGTCTTATTTGAAAGCTTTTTCAAGTACCGGCCATAGAATACCTGATCAAAAGTCACAACAGGTGAGGGATGGATAGATAAACAAAAAGTCAATACTGACTGCGCCAAGCGAGATGGGAGGGACGATAGCAAGCATGAGAATCGTGAGATGCGATGATATGTAGAGCATTGCGCCGACTACGCCGCATCCGAGTTAGCATTAACCGACAGAGAATAGGGCGACGATGCTTACGGCCAGCGAAGGACATCACCACAGAGCGCAAACCATCCGACAAGTTTTGTGTGATACTTTAGACATCGTCAGCCGATTCTTGAAGCAAACGCGAAGGGGAGCCAATGTGTCGTTAACCTTTCTCCGACTATGCTACTATCGACGCTTAATCGACTTAGGGCATCGCCTTCCCCACGCTCTACAAATTCGACTTCCTGCCGAAGTGTGGCGGCGTAAGTCCGCTCGCGCAGGCGAGCAACTATTCGCTGACCTGAGCGGAAAGTCAAGGTTTTACCCGTGGGAAAGGAGAGGCGCGACTCACCAGACATACGCATGAGGAACGCGCGTCCCGCATTACAGGCTCCACCAATAGTAAATACGAGGAGGAGACCCGCAGTAGCATGTGTCAGTGAAAGACCATATGGAATCGTCTGCGGGTCAGAGTGATTCATGAGAAATCTATTTATAAAGAAAATAGATGCGCGTATTTGCCAAACAATAGCTCTAACACGTTGTAGAAACCGTGAGAGGGCGTCACAGCGACCGACCTACCGGATTTGGAGAAGTGAAATAGTCGATTAGCTTTCCGACCGTGAACGGTATACTCAGCGACACAGACGAAGAGACCAGTAAGAGACCAATGGCAGTCAGGAGCGAGCGGCGCTCTGGCTTGGCAAGTACAACAATCTTGCGAAAGGATGCAGAGGTGGAAGAAGTGCCACCAGTCTTAAATGAGAGGGAAGTGGGTAGAAAGCGAGAAAGGATGGAGGGTTGTGACGAAGAAGAAGAGGGTGTCGGATGAATAGGTGAGGATGGAGGAGGCGTACGGGGAGCAAAGGTTGTTGTTAAGAACCGTTTCCTGAGTCGGAGTGAATCTTGGCCGTGGAGGATATCGCCAGCAGGTGGAAGGATGTGCAAAGATGAGAGGGACGGACAGGGATCGTCTCCCCAGAGCACTGGAGGAGTGTACCGAGGGGGGAACAAGACCAAAAGCGCGAATATGCAAGTGCAACATCCAAGGACTCAGTCCGAACTGGCCCCGCAGGTCGGTGAGCGTCGTGAGCGTTGCGTGAGGTGTAAGGTGTGACACGTGCGAGCCCTTGTGAGGAGGGAGGAAAGTTCTCTTTTCAACTCACTCATGACGGACGAGGAGCATTGGGTTCCAACCTCATGGAGAAGCAAAAAAGCAGCCCAGGTTCGCTAGTTTATGTTTATTCGTTCGATCAAGCTCAGTTCGGTTTTAGACGGTTGAATATCCAGACATGGCTCATCTGGCCAAGTACCCAGCCAAACCACAAAAACAACGTTCCTCGTTATTAACCACGGTTTCTCCCTAGAGTCCTGGACAAGGTCAGAGCGTTACCTCCGCTTGTCACGCCATCCGAGGTGCCCATCCCCACCTCAACGCTGTCCGCTATTGATCAAAGCTCAGGACGAACGTTCCCTTCTAGATAGAGCGACTTCGGCATCAGTTGACCTTGGTACAAAGAAATGAAGCATTCCTCCTACACGCCGGGGATTGTGCGGAAAGCTTCGAAGCTTGTACGCAGGTTCGTTTCGCTAGTTTGACGCCACCAGGTGGATAGATAGCCATCATCACTACAGGAAAACATTTCCGCAAAACTAGGACTCATATTGTCGTTTTCTCTTATTCTGATCTGGGGTGCTCGTCTCCCTGTCGTAAGTCCTCAATATCCACAGATCCGGACAACCAATCATTCTGGAGACAGGTCCGAGTCGGACGTATTGCCGGTCAATACGCTAAACCGAGGAGTAGTGCAACTGAAAAAGTCGGGGACCGCGAGATTATGATCTTTCGGTAGGGCGTTTCTCAAGCATGGTTTTTCTCATTTTTGCCAACTAGCAATCGCAGGGGTGACAACGTGAATGGGTAATGTACCTTGTCATGCGCGATGACTCGTTCCTCCTCACCTTCTAATAAGCATTCACCCCGATGACCGAACTCCGGACCCAGAGAGACTGCTGAGGTACGCCGTGCTGTCATCCTCCGATTAGCCGAACGGCTCCTGAGCGTACGTAGTGCATACTTCCACTCGACAGCGACCCTGAACCATATCAGAAGTCTTCTTATTTCCGGATTTGGTTCTCTGCATCATCCGCGGGACTGGTCACTGTCGCATGTACGGTCGCCATCCCTCAAGTTTGTTGCTTTCTTGGGACATACATTTGCTTTACGTTCCTAACCGCCATGGACAGAGCGGAATATGCATCTATATCCGAAGGTCTTGCGGACGCTCTCGATTTTACTCGTACTATTGGCCTAGAGTCTGGGCGAGAAGTGCAGAGCTACGAGCGCGGTGGAGGCCGTGGGGTATTGGGAGAGGCTGACCTTTACACGAGGTACCCTTATGTTGTCCACCGGGAGATCCTTCATAACATGCTTTACATTAGCCATGAAGGACTCTTACTCGATTATGAGGAGGCTATGACACGGAGATACCCAATACCGGATTCGACTGTTTCTCGCGAGCTTGGAACGCCGGAGAAATACTATAACACCTCTGCGCACTTCTTATGGGTCGGAGACCGAACTCGGCAGATGGACGGCGCACACATCGAGTACTTCCGAGGTATCCGCAACCCGATCGGCATCAAGGTTGGACCTTCGATTACTAGTGATCAAATCGTTACCCTGCTAGATTGTCAGTAATATGCCTAGGGCGCTGGTATGTTTAGAGCTTATTATGTTCGCAGTCGTGAACCCCCATCGGGAACAATGGGAGGGTGACCCTTATAACTCGCTACGGGGCTGACAAAGTTTTCACCTTTTTTTAATTGTTTAGTGCGTCTACGTCTGACTTTACCACTTCTAGATCGGTTCGCATCTAGCACCTCATGTCAGGGCTGTCCAAGCGTCTGGTCACCCCGTCATCTGGGTCTGCGACCCGATGCACGGAAAGTGGGTTTGCGTTAATTTCTCATACATATCGTATAACGTGTTAATGTTATTGCTCAGCACCCTCGTATCGTCGTCAGGTCTAAAGACGCGCCACTTTGGTACAATCATTAGCGAGCTCACGTCCTGCCTCCGTATTCACGGCGAGTGTAATTCGCGGCTCGGTGGGGTCAGTCTCGAGTTCACGGGAGAGTTAAACGAGGAGGGCTACAGTGTGACTGAGTGTCTGGGCGGGAGCATGGAACTCAGCGAGGAACAACTCGGCCTACGCTACCAGGTTGGTAAAGCCAGCCTTGCCTTCTACTTGTTGTCCACTCACCGCTTCCTTGATGATCTCAGACTTTTTGTGACCCCCGGTTAAATTTCGAGCAATCTCTCGGTCAGTTTCTATTCCTATTCTCGTCATCGTATTCGCGGGGATTTTAGGTAATCTGGTCGCTCATCTTGATTCATCATCCATCTCTAGATGTTGCATTCCTCGTATCTAATCATTTCAAGAATCAACGCCGCTGGCTCCCGCCAAAAGGAAGCCACCGACGTGCTGTACTCCGAGCTCGGAGGGAAACGGGTGGATATGTAAAGCAGTATCAAGGAAATGGTTTGCTGAATATACGACCCTCAGGGGCTTGGCAAAGCCGATCTATGGATGCGAGTAGCCGGTATGGAATTTTCCGTCTGGCAATTTGATGATGCACCCACTGGATGGCGAATTCGTCGAGGAGCCGAATGCCTACATCGTCGGCGCGCTCCTGCTGTGTCTTGTGACTATGGGACCTGGGCAGTGTATAAGACACCAGTGCTGTGGAGGAGCCCAACTACAGAGTAATTGGCTAGACCTGGCGTCTTCCATTGGCATATGCTGGCCCCCTCTAAGCTCGAGCACTCGATCATCGTTATCCAATCGTCGCCAGGAAGATGCATTTAGGTTGCTATTGCAAAGGCCCCAAATTACAGTACTATTAATTAAAACCGTGGGCGAAGTTCCTATATCCCATCTCACATGACAATCGTCAACGCGCCCAATGTCTTCCTACTCATGATTAACATCTAGATCATCTGCAGCACAGTCTCCACGCGCTCCACATCCTGCCATTCTAGCAAGCCTCTCCAGGTGTGCGACACACCAGGGTCACTCTCGATGAGCTCCGACGCTCGGTATGCACTGACAGAGCAGCCTATGACGTGCACCGCACTCGCTACGACATCGCCACCGGCCATTGCTGTGGATGTGGTGTGCTAGTAGCAGCACGGCCAGCGCGACAGTGTCAACCTCGAGTCCCTGGGCACAGGAGATCAGCACCTCTCCGGTCTTGTCCGGATTGGCATAAGCGCCGTCTTTCCGGTTGTCGCTGTTTCCGGCTTCATCAACGTTCGCCGCGGTGTTCGCGTTAGTGCGCCCGTAAAACTCCATCGCTGCCCACATCTGCTCCTCGCTCAACCGCATGCGCCCATTCAAGCTCGAGCGATCGGGCACTACGAGCCAGAGATGCAGCACGCCGTCAAGGGTATATTCGTATATAGGCGGGAGTGGCTCGATGCCCAACACGAACACGTCTCTCGCGTCGCGCTCGGTCAAGATGGAGACGCAGTATGAGAAAGAGTGGAACGGCCATTTGCCCCATGTGGGCTCCGGAGAGGCCCAAACGACGGTCGATGGTTCGGCTTGCGGTGGCGTTTGGATCAAGGTAAAGGCGTGCATTCGTGCTTGCGCCTATCGGGGAAAATGTTTGCAGGTCGTCGAATAGTAGCTGGGATCCGTGCGAGTTCCCGGAAGGACCTGAGCGAGAGGACAGCCCGGAAGGCTGCTGAATGCCACCCTGCTCGTTCTTGACGTGCTTCAAGCTCGGCGTATTGAGGCCTGACCAGCAGGCGCTGTCTGGAGCTGACATTTCGCCGGCGACTTGTGAGTTGTCTCGCGCCGTGACTTTCGAAAGTGTCAGATTCGAAGGGTGGGTGGGTGGAATTACGTTCCGGTATTTTTAGATACCTTTGGTCTGGACTTTGGGTGGGCTAGGATGTGTAACTTTTATATGTTTGCAGAGTTCAGTGACACAAGACTCGAAAGGTGACCAAGCGGACATTGGACCACAGGCGGTCGTGATTATGCTGTTTCGGCTGATATTCTCAATAAGAAAGACATCTGAATGAACAATAGGACCCACATGGCAAAGGAAATCTATCCAAGGAGAACCTGGTGCTACTGTGGTACTAACATGTTCAGGCCACAACGTATGCCGCTCCGCCGGCACGCTTCCGCAATGTCACTTCATTACCCCCAATTTACATGCAACTCCTTAAAAGCATGATATAGCTCACACCCGAGCAACCTCCGTTTCGATCTGTTTCTTCGAGTCAATGGTGCGGGCGCTCTCATGGTCGTCGCCTATGAGGTCAGCAGGTGTTTCCATTGCCGCGCGGTGTTGGTCGCGACGCTGGAAGTACAGTATCGTCAATGCCATCACGACTATGGATACGAGGCAATAGGTCATTCTCATGCGATAAGGCGGAGAAAGCAGGAAGTGTGTTGCCTACTCATTGAAAAGTTGATACAGGCTGTCGTGACGGTTGCCTTTGAACACTCTATGGAGTCGCCCAGTGGTCAATCCAAACAAGGAACGATCGCGAATACCTACCGCGGTTGCTCTACTGGAGGGAATATGACACTTACAGGTGGTCGGTGGTGAGCAGAGCCGTGACAGCAATGACGAAGCGCAGCGCACATAGGCAATCAAGCTTGGAATACATATGCCCACATGTTACATGACGCGACAAGGAAAGTCCCCTTACTCTCCCCCACACTGACTTTCCTAAAATGGTAAAAACCATTAGAAATTGTTTGTCTCTGTTTGCATATCACATGGTTGCATGACAACCAGGATTGCATTTCTCTACATGTCACAGTCTACATGTCACATGACCTTGATTTATATGATATATTGTTCCACTTACTTTTTTTTGGAAATGTCGACCAGTCCCCGCTGGCCTCGGAGTCATGTGAGCACAGGGAGTATTGGCTGGTTGACAGTTGAGGATCCCCAACAACAATCCCTGCAAAGGTGAAAATGACTCACACTCCCACACCTCACACCTCCCACATGCTTATGCCCCCATCTCTCCTTTCCTCACATTCTTTTTGCCATCTCTCACCACACACACAAAGGCCGGAGCGTCAATGTCAATATCCCAGATGACATCATCATTGTTTGTCTTTTGCCAATGAGCACTTGTGCTACACCCTATCTTACCTTGTCCTGAACACCTTTCATCAGGCTTGCTTGTCGACACACCAGATGTGATGGTCCTTCATTCCATGGCCTCACTGCCCCATCCTCACCTCATGAACGTTCCTCAGGAGTTTTAGTCTGGTTTAGAGCATCAGGTATGGTACTCATGGATTTGGAATTCATTTAAATAGCATAGATTGTCATTTGTGGTTGGGAGTGAATCCATAGTCTCATTCCCCTCTAAAATCCTTCAGAGTCTGACTCAAGCCTTATGCAAGCCAATCAATGAATATCACTGCTGCTGTCAAGACTCACTGTTGAACAATCCAGTTCAAGAGGCAAGGGAGAAGTTCAAAGATGAGTTGATAGACATCCAAGACTGTGTGAGCAAGAAGTAGGGTCCAAAGCAGTGCTAGGTACCAAAGAGGTACTGTCACTGGTAGTATCAAGAAGTTACACAGGGAAGAGGCCAGAATGATCACAAGGGGACTGGTCCTTAAAGGAGTATCCCAGGGATAGAGAGTGCTGTGAACAAATGGACAGTATGAAGACTGTCTGCTACTTTATTGAGCGCTTATATACTACAGGAGAACTGCTAAATATGGAACAAGTCATAACCTGGTTATCAAGCACAATTGCCTGGATGAGTAAGAAGTCGGAGTATGCTTACTGAGCATGCTCAGTCATGCTCAGTAAGCTGCCGAGTAAGAAGGCTCTTATTGATGAGTAAGAGCCAATACTGTCCACGTGTTCACTGCTTTAGTACACATGCTGAACACCTGATTCATTTACTGTTAGTTAGTTTAGGGCCGGTCATTCGAGGACTTGTAGTTTGGTTCAGGGAATAGAGTTGCTTATAAGGCCCCTTATATAGTTCTATTAGGGTCATTAGAGTTGACCCTAATACTTATACTAAGGTCCTTAGTATTGCTCTATAGTTTGTTCTAGGGTTATTAGAGTTAGTCTAATAACGTGTTGTAGGCTTGTTAATGTCTTGTTAGTGCCTCTTGTAGAGCACTTAGAGTCATCATAAAGGGTCCTTAGAGAGGCTGTAATACTGTCTTTTATTGCTAAAAGGGTTGCCACTAAGTGGGGCTTGCTGTATGTTGATTGTGCTGAGAATTGCTCACGCAACAATGTGTGCGCAATATTGTGGACACCTCTACTCACCCCTTTTGTCTGTGTGAACAGGGTGACACCATAGAGGCTGGATTTCCTCTAATAAGGAAGGGTCCTTCAAGGGCCCTCTCTGGAGAATGGTTCATGACAGCTGCCCCAAGTCTCTCTTTGTTGCCAGCACCTCCATTTCCTTGCTCACCCCTAGCTCACTTACCTCATCACTCATGCCTCCTCGTTTGCCTCCCACTCACCTTTGCCTTCAACCTTGAAAGCCTTGTGCTCCTGTTCTCTGCCTGCTCCTCTTGCTCTCTGGTTTCCCTTCCACCTCACCCCTCATACCACGGTATGCATTCGCTCCCACTCAGCCCTTGTTGCAAACCAAGGCCAAGTCATGGCTACATATTGTCTAAAGACCACTCAAAGGAAACTCCTCTTGCTTTACATTGTCAATCCACTTCTATTTCATGGGCTACTCTTCCTGTGGTACAAGATATCAATGTCACAAAGGCGCTATGACATGACTAGACACCCATTTCCTAATTGGGTAATCATCGTGTGGCAGCCACATGGCCACTCAGCCACCAAGGACCTGAAACAGTGGCATAGACTCCTACAACTGGTTGCATAACTCATATGACATCATTTAGCTCCAATGACATCATGGCTGTCAAGACACGTACTACTGATCCGTGTGGACTCAGGAGCAGGTGGGCAAGGGTCGGAACAGATGGTACGCGGCGTAGGCGGCGTTGAACAAGAGGACGAGCCAAATGACTAAGATGTACCAGATGGGGACTGGTACGTGTAACTGGAGGCAGAGGCGAAGGTTAGAAGCCAGTGCAACGAGGGGGCTTTAAACAAGGCGGTCGTAGAAGAGTACCTTGGGAGCGAGAGGAGTCTTTAAACTGAGCGGTCGCGGGGGAGTACCCAGGAAGATGAGAGTATCACAAATGGACAGTCTGACGACTGCCATGCTTCATTGGGGCTTATATACAGTATACAGGGTCGATTACAAAGCACTGGGACTATTCTAGACTCTTTGGTACCATCCAATAGGGCTACAGAGGCATAAACTTGCTTGTGTCAACTTTCAGGCTTACTGAGCGCATTACTGATCATTGTGGAGCGATGACATTCATTATGATGTCACTGTGGAGCGCTTAGTGAGCCTATGAGGTCACTGTGGAGTCGCTCAGTCAGCCATGATGTCATTGGAGCCTTGATGACGTCAGATGATTTATGCAACAGTTTGTGAGAGTTTGTGCCGCTGTTTTGGGTCCATGGTGGCTGAGTGGCCATGTGGCTGCCACGCGATGATTACCCGATTAGGAAACTGGTGCCTGGTCGTGTTATAGTGCCTTTGCAATAGCAATATCTTGTACCGCAGGGGGAATAGCCCAGAGAATGGAAGGGAGTTGGCAATGTAAAGTGAGAGAGGTTCTTCTTGAGTAAAATAGGACAATCTTCGGCCAGGGCTTGGCCTCGGTTCGTAACACCAAGGACCCGAAACAGCAGCACAAACTCTTAGAAACTGTTGCATAAATCATCTGACGTCATCAAGGCTCCAATGACATCATGGCTGACTGAGTGACTCCACAGTGACCTCATAGGTTCACTAAGCGCTCCACAGTGACATCATAATGATGTCATTGCTCCACAATGATCAGTAATGCGCTCAGTAAGCCTGAAACTTGACACAAGCAAGTTTATGCCTCTGTAGTCCTATTGGATGGTACCAAAGAGTCTAGAATAGTCCCAGGTCTTTGTAATCGACCCTGTACACTGTATATAAGCCCCAATGAAGCATGGCAGTCGTCAGACTGTCCATTTGTGATACTCTCATACTCCTGGGTACTCCCCTGCGACCGCTCAGTTTAAAGACTTCCCTTGCCTCCAAGGTACTCTTCAACGACCGCCTTGTCTAAAGCCCCTCGCTGCACTGGCCTCCAGTCTTTGCCTCTGCCTCTTGCAACACCTACCAGTCCCCATCTGGTACCTCCTCATCGTTTGGCTCGTCCTCCTGTTTAACGCCGCCTTCGCCGTGTACCATCTGTTCCGACCCCTTGCCCACCTGCTCCTGAGTCCTTAGTGATCAGCAGTACATGTCTTGACAACACGTGCTGCAGCGTATGAGCTGAGCCGGTGATGCCCGGTCTGGGTGATCCGACGCATCAACGCATCCGAGTTGTGATCATATCACAACACACCTGAGACTCTGGGCAGTGCAAATCTCAACAATGTGACCTTGATCTCCCAATTATGGTGCCCTCTTCCCCTACATCTTGGACCCATTCCTCATTGATTGAAAACATCAAAAGTCAGTTGACTTTTGCATCCTGGTCAGCTATATCAACTAATGGGAGAGCTTCTGGGAGAGCTTTCAGGTACAGCTTGAGCTGCTTGAACTTGCCTGCCAGTGAGCTCATTGGGATGATTGGGTGCAATAATTGGGGCAAACTGAGTCACAGACACAATGAAATTTGATATTAGTCTATCAAAAGTAAACATTACTGTATGGCTACAGCTTGTCCTCAAGATCTTTTATTTCAAGCTGGGCAACCACGGCCCTGTTGAGACAGTTGAGTTGAAGTTCACAGCCCATAGACACACTGGCATTCTCGGGCAAATTTGCCCTAATTCGCACCGCATTTTGACCATCTTAGGAGTTCGGCAAATTAGCTGCAAAATAGCCGGGCCGGGCTAATTTGCAGGTGCAATTTTCAAACGTCTATTTCCCACCACACTACACTAGTGAGCCTCTGTTGAGTGATGAAGACAGATAACCATTCGTGCAAGTCTCATGTTCTGGGTGGGGTGGGGTTCTTCTCAAGGACAGGTGAGGGATCACTGCCGTCTTCATTGCTTATTCCTTGCCCCGGCTTTTCCGTGGACAATTTGCACTCAAGACACCGCGGCGCCGCGACGCTTTAATGATCGGGTGTTCCGCCTGCAAACCGACGGAAGCTGGGCGCAAAACCAACCAGGAGGCCGAAAAAGGATAGGACGGCCCTGCTCAACTCAGTTACCGTATCATTATTTGTTTGTGTTTGTCCTCATTTACCGCCTCATGTCCTTTCAGCCCTGACGAGCATCAAAGCCCCATTACGTGGCTCACCACCATGCTCGACGTATTTAACGCCCAGCAACCCTACCACCACAACGACATGCACCGGACACACTCCCCGACGACATGTCAAAGAACACAACCGATGGTGCCGTTATGGTAGAAAACCGGGAGTCCTACTTTGCGAACGTTGCCATTGCAAACCAGCGATCACCCAGAAAACCCAATTCCGCGTCTTTGCCGCCCCTACATGGTAACCCTAATCAACCGCCACCCTCGCCGTGCCCCTCACCTGAGCAGGGCCCCTCCAAGAAGCGTGATCGTTTGCAATATGACGGACTTGTCAAGGGATTCACTACCATCACTGTAGCGGCGAGTCTCCGTTCACTTTACATTCCCTCCGGCGACTGATGAGGGAATACCATCTGCAGGGAGCATTCATCGCCACCATTCAGGCGCAGATAATGGGAAATATTACAGGTCAGGAGGAAACAGCCGCGGATCGTGCCATCAGCATCTTGTACATCGGTGGCCTCCTTCTCGACATCATGGCCGCATGTCTGGCATTTCTGACAGCGCGGTGGCTTGAACGATTAAGGGAGAGCGAAAAAAACCTCCTTGAGAAGGTGTTCTCAGGCCGTCCTGGCAATCTGGATGACGACGACGAGACTCTTGCTTTCCCACCCAACAGTCGCTCGTGGTCGGATACTATACTTTACACCTGGTTGGGGGGATCGCTCTTCTCTCCGATGCTTCTTCTATTCTCGGGGTTCACTTTTATGGTTGCAGGCATTTATACCAGCGTCTGGGCGCATCACTCGACTGTAGTTGCTATTCTGATTACTTTAGTTGGGGCGGCAACACTTCCTTTTGTCGTGGGCGATTTCTTCATTGGCAGGAAACGACGAGAGAGACGAGCACAGCTCATATTTCGGCTGAGCGAGATGCAAGGCAACTGGTAGAATTTACTACTATGCCTGCGCCCTCATTCGGACACCATCGATTTCTCACGTATCTCTCACTCGACAACCACGATACTTTGACTAATGTATATAGCACCTTCTAAAACTTTTAGTGAAAACTGTGTTGTGTAGTGAAATCGAAAAAAATAAATGACTGTTTGTCACGCTTGCCGACCGATGCCGTGTCGGAGCACTGATTTTGTTGGTGGGTTCAACCCCCGGCGCCGGTGAAAGCCGAGAGTAGGCCTGGCGGGATTTGAAACTTTTGGGGTGACTGACAGAGCGTGACTGTCCGGGCGCAGGGATACCTTACCCTTATATGATCAAGCACGTCCATGTTACGTATTTCTTACACCATAGAAATACCAGCCCCATATTTGCATGTTCAACACATGGATCATCCTTCTTGGGAACGTCCCTCCCTTACACTTGACCTAAAGCCCCTGACCAAATGAACCGATGTATCATCACGGTCTTTGTCTCATGACCATTACTTTCCCCCAACCAATTGAGCTGTGAGGCGGTGCGTCTTGCATCCTGCTTTCGCTGTTGTCTTCCACTATCAGGTGATCCAGCTTATTATCACCTCTAATTTCTATGCAGGGTGCAGTTAGTGAAAATTATTGCATCATTGGGGATGGAGTGCACAAAATTGGGCCTCATTTGATTCACGACTTTCCAACTCGTCAAGGGAATGTGACTTCCAAAATGGCTACAATCTGCATAAAAATATTCCCTTTAAAACTGATGAAGACAAACTCTTGCACCAGTATATGAGATGCTCCCAGGACACCATCGTGTCATCGTCCTTTGAAGTTTGCCCTCACCTCTCTACCGCGATTGTCGGAACTGTCACATTACGGAACAGAGTGAAGTACAGAGGCTGCTGGGATTCAATAACACAAACCAGTCTCTTCCCATGCATCATCAAGGATCTCAATGGCCGACCTCCAGCTCCTCAGGCTGACTGTGCACATCATGTATTGTTTCATATCATGGACGAGACCACCGACGGATTTCACGTTGCCACCGAGAACCTTACCTTTTGAGGACGGTCCCTGAAGGCTTCTTGATCGCGGGATTCATGATCGTAACCCGTGGCGCGACATACTTACGGACCTGAAGCGAAGCTTTCCGTCCTTAACAAGACGTACTACGAAAGTCGGTCGGGAAGACTCTGGGCCAACTCGACAAGAGAAGAATGAGTGCCATAGAGTGGAACGGCAGTGTTGTTAAATCTGTCAGATCTACAATTGGATGGAGGCTACATTGCTAGAGTCATGGATATCAAGTATCTGATTCTAATAGCCTGTATGATTTGAGTCCAATTCCTAGTTGAAGATGGGGTGGATATACGTGAGCTACGAACTATGATTCTAACTGTTACTGTGCTATCAATGAACCGCCTTGGCCTGATAGGTGATCATAACCCATCGATGCCCTCATCAACCCGTTGTTCTTCAAGGAAGGGAGGGTATGGGTCGTACTCGGAGCTCTTCGGCTTTGCAGTCTCACTCTCACTACCAAGAGGCAAATGTGACTGTTGGCTCCTCTCTTTGGTGCATGACATTGCCAGACATCAGCGTCGGATGAACGTCTGGTGACCACCGCCAAGGCGGAAGCAGGAGCAGATGTCAACTAAGTGGTCGTAGTTGACCTCGTTGCTGGTCTGGAGGCTTTCCGAATGCGACGCGTTGAGAGGGTGATAATGCTTCTGCACCATTCTCCGATCAAAGGCGTGCGACCTTGTGCCGATTAAGCGTTCCAGATAAACAAAGGGTGTGAGGGCACCCTAGGAGGAGAGGGCAGTAGAGGCAAACTGCTTGGGGAAAGCAGTAGCAACGGCTCAGACAGGGTAAACAATAACACTGTCACGCGGACACGCGAACTTGAAAGAAATTCTTGGATTGAGGATACAGACATTGGTAGAGCCAGTACTCCGAAGAATAGCTGGGCATTCAAACACTTGCAGGTTTGGTATTGAGTGCAGGCATGACATAGAAATGCTCCAGAGTCCAGATAGCTGGGGATCACATTCGATTGACACACTGGCAGGCGTCGTATATCAAATTTTGTGGCGAGTTGTACTTGATGATTGACCAGACTCAGCGCGGTCGCCGTCTCCTGATTCACAGTGAACAGCAGTGAGATCCAAACCCATCCGAGCCACACTTGGCTCAAAGGATCAACTCCGATTTGAGGTGGAATATGTATTTCCCCACAGAGTGTGCACACACGGACGCATTTCAGAAAGAAAAGAAAGACTGTCTGTGATTCGCGCGTGTCAAGCCATTTCTGGCACTCAGTTTTCAGAAAATGCGTCCGAGGATTCATGGTGTTGCAGATAAATTTGCACCATTTCCATTTCCACGTTCCGAGGTGATCATGACATGAGGTAAAAATGCTCTGGGGTTAGGTGGTGGTGGCTGTTGCAGTGCAAACCTTCTGGGTTGCAATTGGGCTGCGTGCCGAGTTCAGTCACGTGGTGCTCTTCGGAAGTGAGAAATTAGCTGGCTATTTCTTGTATTTTCCTTCACGCTCCGAGCGACTGGAGTTTGATTGTACACTATACTATCACCTATGGGGAACTTGCCATTCCACTACCATCTCGCCAATTTCATTTTCCCCTGTATCTGCTCAAACAACCCCATTTAAAACTTTGTAGTTATACTATTGAGTGCCATTAATGTCATTCTAGCAAAGAAAAATGGAGGTCCATTGAGTGGTTTTTGAGTAGTATTTTGGCTGGGGGTCATGCCTGCATCACGCCTTCTGTCATGGCAGAGTGCAGAGTTTGATTCCAGCTGGGTGATCACCATACACTGACTGAGGAGTCTGGTCACCACTGCTGTTTTATCCTTGTAATGCCATGTTACAGGTGGTCCAATTGGCCAGCACAAGACCATACGTATGAGCAGCAGCTACAGGCAGCTATAACAATGATATATATCGATCTTTTACTTTTACTTGTGCAGCACTGGCCCATGATGTGAGCACCACATTCCGTACATAGCAAGTCCTGGATTTCACTCAATAATGCTACTCCATTACAACTGTTTTCCCTAGTCCCCAATAAATACATTCATCCTGGGCGGACTTTAATTTGGCATGTGTTACATGTCCATTACTTTTGTGACATTTGTGACTGGCGAGATGGTAGTGGAATGGCAAGTTCCCTAGGTGATAGTATACCAGTAAACACAAACGGTTAGTGTGGCGGTTATTGGGGTTCAACGTCTCAGAATCCAATACCTTACATAATTTCCGTCACTAACATTTCATTCCAAATACGTGTACACCCACTATACGCCCCTCGCTAAAAATCCATGTTCCCAATTCCTTCGTCTCTCTGCACTAAGTTCATATTACTCAGTCTTGTTGTAGAAGATTGAGGGACATGATTAGTTACCCAGCCCGAACCGAATTGCTGATGCATTTTCTGTGACAAAGGTCACAATCCTTACCGAAAAGGGCCAACCCCCTCTGCCCACTGTTACTTGTACAAGCCGTGCGATGAGGGAAAGATATGCGTGCGCTTCGCGAAAACCCCGTGGTACTGATGGTCTGACGAGTCTGACAAACGCCCTAACAGCTCCTCCTTATCGCCTCCACCATCCCTGTCCTTTGGAGCGTCCTCTATCTACTTGACCTAGCTGAGCCCCCCGAGCCTAAAGCCCAGGCCTAGCCAAACATACCGAAGTATCATCACCGGTCTTCGTCTTATCATCATTATCATCATCTCCCATTAAGCTGTCAGGCGGTACGTCCACATGCATCCTGCTTTCGGTGTTGCCTTCCATTGCCAGGTGACATCTGCAACTTGATCTTAACATGAATTTCTGTGCAGACTACAGTTAGCGAAGATCATTGCATCATCGGGGAACGAGCGCGCAAAACCGGGTCTCATTCGGATTTTAATTTTCCAATCTCTCATCAACGATGGCCAAGGGAGACATTGCCTCCAAAATGGCTACCATCCGCATACAAATATTCCTTCGAATACTGATCAAGACAAATTTTTGCAGGATGTTCTGGGCTGCTCTCCCGCCGCCATCCTAGCATCATCACTTGAAGTTAGTCCTCACAGCTCTACCAAGATGACTGGAACCGTCACACTACGGAACACAAGTGAAGTGCCGAGGCTGCTGAAACTTGATAATACAACTCCGGCAGGCCCTTTGCATGTAGCATCAAGGATCGCAGTAGACGATCACTTCCACGGATTCACGGTAGTCGCCGGCGGCACGAATAGCGACTTAGAGTACGTGAATAAAGTTATCTCATCGCTAGGTCAAGCTGAGGGTGATGTGATGACAGCATTATTGCGATTCATGGCTTAGACGGACACGCATTCAACAGTTGGACGGCCAACGGCGTCATGTGGCTACGCGATCTTTTGCCCGAACAAGTGCCGGACGCTCGGGTGTTGCTTTACGGATATAATGCGAATCTGGTCAAAGATGCCTCTAGGTCCCGGATCAAGGAGCACGCACGACTGTTCATTAGGTCCCTGAAGGGCTTGGAGGGAATCGTGAGGACGACTTTTTATTTCTCAACTGCTCCTGTCCGTTAACTTGTCACCTCCAGCAAAAACGTCGTATTATCTTCGTCTGTCATAGCTTAGGAGGATTGGTACTCAAACAGGTGTGTAGACATCGGCCAAACGATTTGAGAGATGCCTATTTTATTACAGGCGTTGATATTCATAAGAAACGAAAGCGAATATTTGGTCCTACGGGACGTCGCACTAGGAGCGATTTTCCTAGGAACACCACACAGAGGCAGCCCACACGCCGATATGGCACGAATTCTTGTCAATATTACCAGAATCTCGTTTCATGCCAATGCGAAGCAGCTATTGTCTGAAATTACGAAGGATTCAGATGGTCTGATGGACCTAGCTCACAGCTTCAAAGAACTCCGTTCCGAACTGAAGTTTGCCAGCTTCTGTGAACAGTTGCCAATGAAATTGTCTGGGGTACGTCTCGGGTATTTCAGCGCGAATGCACGTTTTGACTGGATTTCGGAAGTAGCCGTTCTCGACCATTGATCTCGGACTGGTGAGTGTTGAATGATTCACGAGCCGCCGAATCAGCCAATCGTTCCTGTAGGTCGTCGATCAATGGTCTGCCACTCTTGCGGACGAATCGCCCATTCCCGTTAACCGCGATCATGTGACCATCGCCAAATATGCCAATGCCAGCGATGACGTGTACCAGCTAGTTGTTAGCGAGGTGAACGATATGGCAGAGGGGGTTGTTACATCTGCGTCTTCAAAAACGCAGAAGAAGTCGACACCAACCCAATCCAAAGTGACGACGAACGATATGGCGATTGTTCCGTCTGCGTCCTCAAAGACTCAGGATAAATCGACACCAACCCAACCCAAAGTAACGACGGAGGAGAGAGATACGAGCTCCGACCAGAGCAACATGTATCCCGGTTCACACAAATCGAGTTCACGAATGCCAACGCCATCCAGTATTCACGTTGTATCCGAAACGCCAAGGGAAGTCGATTCTGCTGATCTGCGAACTAGTAACACTCCTTCTCTCCGGTAAGTTGAGATCTCGTTAAAGAAGCATTGCCTAAACTCGAAGAAGTCCCCAGCCCGAACCCATACATTACGCCTACCGTATTCAGTTCAGCATTGTTGATGAAACCGGACAAGACTTCCACGTCATCGATCGCGCTGGATGGGTGACGAGTGACGCATGGGAAGTGACGTCCCATACAGATCTCAAACTGAAAATGGAGGGAAGTGGTACTTCTGGGAGCTTGCTATTCAGCAGCAGCAAATCTTCCGAATCGTTCTCTGTAGCGGCCGGAATTCACGACTACATGCCATGGTGTGATATCCTTGTTGATGTGCCGGCTAATGCTGTGTCGCAACTTATCATCGATTCGTACTATGAATCGCGATCGGAGAGAAGGCGGGCCATCTCGAAAGAAGACCAAAAAACCAGCGCTCTAGGAACGATCGTATGCCTTACGATTTCGAATCTGTCGTGGGGCGGCGAACGTTCTGCAACAGTTCTCATCTGTAACAGCGGTTAGATCAATACGCATCCTGCAGAGTGACACCGCCCAAAGGGAGGTGCCCGGAACTGTAGTAATTCGAGGAGTCGAGAAGACGTAGTTTAGTGTCTTGTTGACTCCTTGCTGTTCTATTGACTCCTAGCTTCGGTTATGAGAAGTTTCTTGTAAAGCAGATGTGTATGTAAGGCATAGGGCTTGTTCATGTTGAGTCTTCCATGAATTCTACAAGTACTCATCCTTCCTCTCACAAGGGCCTTTGATACCCTTACTCATCCCATCCATTCATATGCCCAATGAGTCCGAGTTATTGCACTGCACAGTGAAGTGACACAATCCTGTGAGCGAGCAGGGAGACAAGGGACAAGGTTTCACTAGATTGCATTTCTTTGTATGCAGGAGTGACAGATTCTACAATGACAATTGTGAGATTATGGAGTGCGGTGGTTTAGAATGCAAGTAGTGGATGTATTTTGGGGTAAAAATCACGCGCGCTACAACAAGCCAAACAAATCAGTAAACCGGCAACGGCCACAAATGGTGGTACATTCTGGGCCAAAAACGCACGCCACGCTTTCCATGCACACAAACACAAACATAATAATACACAAAGCAAAAAGCCCAATAAATGAAGTAGGTCGACAATTCGGCAACGGCCGCAAAGATGTATTGTAATTTCCCACAGCTAGTCCAAAATGGGCGGCACGGACAACTGTCTACACACATACAGGAATCTATGCTCGCCCAATAACCTTCAGGCCTGGAGTTTGATTGTACACTAACAAGGGTCCTGACATGCAGTATACTAGTAATCACAAGCAGGTAGGATGTGTATGACCCCATGGGCACTGGCAGCATTACTGGTAAAAAGCAACTGTTCCTGCCTGCTGGCGGACCGATCTTGATTTCGGAAGTGTGGGAAAGGATTTATACTCATAAAATCGGTCCCCGAAGCCGGATACATGGATGATCGATCGATCATTCGATCATAGTTCATCCTTTCTTGCCGCGGCGCCGCGTGATTACCAGGTTGTACATTATATGTTATGTCAGTTTTTTCCCCTTTGGAAACCTCAAATTGCTCCAATTTCAGTTGACAGTTGACATGGGAATTCCGGTGGCAAACCAAACCGAATTGCTGTGTGAGTCCCGCATTTTCCGTATGACAAAGGTCACAACTTTCCGAAATGGGCCACCCCCTCTGCCCGGCCAATGCTTTGTACAAGCGCACAGACGAGGAGAAGAGAGTCGTGCGCGCGCTTCACGGAAACCCCGTGGTACTGATGGTCTGACGAGTCTGACAGACGCCCCAACAGCTTCTTATCCCCCTCCTCCATCCCTCCGAGTCTTCTTGGGAGCGTCCCCTACCTACTTGACCTAGCTGAGACCCCAGAGCCTAAAGCCCAGGTCCGGCCAAATACACCGAAGTATCATCACCGGTCTTCGTCTTATCATCATTATCACCTCACATTGAGCTGTCAGGCGGTGCGTCATTTTGCATCCTGCTTCCGCTGTTGCCTTTCGCTGCCAAGTGACATCTGGCAACTTGATCTTAACATGGATTTCTGTGCAGGCTGCAGTTAGTGAAGATCATTGCATCATCGGAGAGGGAAGGATCACGCAAAACTAGCTATAGGCCTCATTAGGATCGCAATTTTCCAATCTCTCATCAACGGTGGTCAACGGAAACATTACCTCCAAAATGGCTACCATCCGCATACAAAATATTCCTTCGAATACTGATCAAGATAAGTTCTTGCAGGATGTTCTGGGCTGCTCTCCCGCCGCCATCCTAGCATCATCACTTGAAGTTAGCCCTGACAACTCTACCAAGATGACTGGAACCGTCACACTACCGAATACAAGTGAAGTGCCGAGGCTGCTGAAACTTGATAATACATCTCCGACGGGCCCTTTCCGTGTAGCATCGAGGCTCGCAGTAGACAACCACTTCCGCGGATTCACGGTAGTCGCCGGCGGAACTAATAGCGAGTTAGAGTACGTTAATAACATTATCTCATCGCTAGGTCAAGCTGAGGGTGATGTGATGACAGCATTATCGCGATTCATGGCTTAGACGGACACGCATTCAACAGTTGGACGGCCAACGGCGTCATGTGGCTACGCGATCTTTTGCCCGAACAAGTGCCGGACGCTCGGGTGTTGCTTTACGGATATAATGCGAATCTGGTCAAAGATGCCTCTAGGTCCCGGATCAAGGAGCACGCAAGACTTTTCATTAAGTCCATGCAGGGCTTGGAGGAAATCGTGAGGGCAACTTTTTATTTCTCAACTGCTCCTGTTCGTTAACTTGTCACCTGCAGCAAAAACGTCGTATTATCTTCGTCTGTCACAGCTTAGGAGGATTGGTACTCAAACAGGTGTGTAGACATCGACCGAACGATTTGGAGAGATGCCTATTTTATTACAGGCGTTGATATTCATCAGAAATGAAACTGAATATTCGGTCCTACGGGATGTCGCACTAGGAGTGATATTCCTAGGCACACCACACAGAGGCAGCCCGCACGCTAATCTGGCTCGTATTCTTGTCAACATTGCTAGAATATCTTTTCGTGTCAACGCGAAGCAGCTATTGTCCACGCTCGAGAAGGATTCATCTGACCTGATGGACCTAGCTCATAGCTTCAAAGAGCTCCATTCCAAACTGAGGCTAGCCAGCTTTTGTGAGCAATTGCCAATGAAACTGCCCGGAGTACGTCCATACGTATTTCAGCGTGAGACAATTTTAGCTTCATTTGGGTATTAGAAATTCTTGACGAGCGTTGATCTTGGACTGGTGAGATTTGAATGATTCGAGAGCCGCTGAATATCAGCCAATCGTTCCTATAGATCGTCGATCAATGGTCTGCTACTCTTGACGTCGAAGGGGAATCGATCATTCCCGTTGACCGCGATCATGTGACCATTGCCAAATATGGCGGTGCTGGCGATGAGGTGTACAAGCTAGTCGTTAATCAGGTGAAGGATATGACAAAAGGAATTGTCATATCTGCGCCCCCAAAAACCCAAAAGAATTTGGATACCTCAACACCAAACCAACTCAAAGTGCCGACTGATACAAGCTCCGACCGCAGCGACACGCATCCCAGTTCATCCAGATCGAGTTCACGAATGCCACCGCCATCCAGTATTGACGTTGTATCCGAAAAGTTTACGGAAGTCGATTCCGCTGATCTGCGAACGAGCAGCACTCCTTCTCCTAGGTGAGTAAAGATCTCCTCAAAGAAACATCACCTGAACTCGAAGAAGTCCCCAGCCCGAAGCCATAAATTACGCCTATCGCATTCAGTTCAAAATCGTTGATGAAACCGGACAAGACTTCCACGTCATCGATCGCTCTGGGAGTGAAGCATGGGAAGTGATGTCCCATACAGATTTCAAACTGAAAATGGGAGGAAGTGGTACTTCGGGGAGCTTGCTACTCAGTAGCAGCAAATCTTCCGAATCGTTCTCTGTAGCGGCCGGGATCCACAACTACAGTCCATGGTGCGATATCCTTGTCGATGTGCCGGCCAATGCTGTGTCGCAACTTATCACTGATTCGTACTACCAATCGCGATCGGGGAGATTGTGGGCCACCTCGGTAAAAGAAGAAAAGACCAGCGCTCGAGGAACGATCGTATCCCTTACGATTTCGGATTTGCAGTGGGACGGCGATCGTATTGCGACAGTTCTCATTCGTAGCGGAGGTCAGATCAGTACGCCTCCCGAAGAGTGAGTGCCCTCCGTATTCGATCCACATCTACCATTAAAACTACCCAGAGAAATTCCCCTTGAACTCGATATACCTCCAGCCCCGGACTACCAATATCGTATTCTGTTCCATATTGTGGACAGGACCACGGACAGATTTCGTGTTGCCGCCAAGAACCTCTTGGAACCGCATAAGGACCTCTGGGAGACATTCCCTCCAACGCTACTCCGATTGTGCATGTCGCATAGCGGCAAGTCCGCAACTCTGCTCTTCGAGGACGGTTCCTCCTTGGAACGGTTTTCGATCGCTGTCGGGATGCACAATTATAACCCGTGGTGCGATATTATCACGGACTTGCCTGCCGAAGTGAAGCTTTCCATCCTCAACAAGACGTACTACGAAAGTCGATCCGGAAGACTCTGGGCCAATTCGACGAGGGAAGAAAAGGTGTCTTCGAGAGGGACTAAGGTGTTGTTAAACATCTCGGATTTGCAATGGGATGGAAGCTACATGGTCACAATCACGATATCAAATCCCTGATAACCTGGACGATTTGAGTACATTACTCAGCTAAAGAAAGGATGTACGTGAGCCGAAAACTATGATCTACTTTACCGTTGCTCCGCTATCAATGGAACTGCGTTGGCGTTGGCCTAAGAGATGGCGTGTCGTATCATAATCCGCCGACGCCCTCATCATCCTGTTGTTTTCAAGGAAGGATGATGCTCATCTACGTCGTAGGACGGAGTAACATCACCCCCAATGACTCTCGAAGTCCGCTCTCACTGCCGAAAGGCAAATGTGACTGTTTATTCCTCTCTAGGAGCGCATGGCGTTTCCTGACGTGAGATGAAGGTGCGGTGGCTGATGCCGACTCGGAGGCGGAAGCAGGAGCAGAAGACACGACGGACAGGAATGGATAAGTCCAGTCCACTAAAACTCAACTCAGTGGTCAATAAAGGTGAAATATATTGACCACTGAATTGACTCAGCTCAGATTACAAATTATTTTAAAACAATTGATTGATTTGTTGCCCTCTCCTCATGCATCGCATTATTGTAAATATGTCAACCCAAACAATTAGAACTTAGTCAAATGCTTAAGAGAGGGCAGCTCAGTGCCCAAGTTATGTAACCTAAGATGCAACATGAGTCGCCCCGAATCACCAGGGGATTCATATACACTTAATTTGCCTGATCAATTTAGCCTTAGCAGACTCGGATAAACTTAACACAATGGCGTATGTTAATACATGGATTTATATTGAATAAATCGAGACATAAAGTGCATCCACAAATATGACACCAAATTTTAAATAGGAACGGTCTACTCATTACATGGCGATAATTGGCTGATGGGGATCAATCGCACCCGATGGGGATCAATCGCCTCGATGACAGAGACTGACCACACAGATTAAACTCAACGTGAAGATCTGGGCTTTACATTTTGTTACAATTTTACTTGAGCCAAATAATATAGTTAGCATTCTTATAATAGAATCTTGTTTGTATTTTCCCACTAAGAACCAAGTCTGTGTTGAAGGCAGCGGGCGGCGGCTTGCTGAGTTCGCGAAAACA
>JAGFNK010000188.1:0-92903 GCA_025769875.1 Russula earlei | reverse complement strand
ACGCGTATTAGTCCATTGGCATTTTGTGTTCCATCTACATTTTGTGCTGGCAAGGGTTTGATCATAGTTCAAAGGTGCAGGTGGTGTCTTTGTGCAAATCGTTCGTGGATTATCATTCCTTCTGCTCCACTGTCGAGCAGGGCTCTTGCACCGATTTCTTTGCCGCTTGTTTTCCCTACCAAGGTAACTTTCAAGGCAATGGAAGGGGAGCGAATATTCTTGGTAAAAACTTTGGGGTAATTGATTTCTCTTTGTATCGTACTGATTTGGACCATGTCCCTCCTCGGTGCAGAAGGGGGTCCAATTAAAAATCCATAGGAGCAGATCTTGGGCGGAGGATTGAGTCTGCAAGTGTCTCTCTCCAGGTTGTTAGTGATGCAACAGGAATGGGTTCTTCTTGTGCAGGTTCGACGTTTTCATCTTGAATGGTTGTAGCTCTGACTGTTTGGGGGCGAGATCCTTGTCGTTGGCGTCCTTGAGCTGCTTTCTTTGCTCTACATTGATTCGCCATATGGTTCTTCTTTCCACAGTAATAACAGAGGTTGTTCTTGCGTCGAAATTCTTTCTCTGCATCTGTGAGAGGTTTCCTTTCACTTCTGGATTCCCAGGGTCGTTCATTAGGCTCTCCTTGGTACAAGTTAATTTCCAATGGATTATCGGATCCTTGAGTGTTTAATCCTCGGGCACGCACAGAGCGTCCTCCTCGAAAAGCAGTGGAGTTGTACAGGTGGAAAAAGGTTGTCAAATTCTCTTGCTGCTTTGACAAGGGCTGCAAGTGTAGTTGGTGTCGGTGTGATTCCCAATATTTTCTGATGTAAGGCCGGGTTAATGTTCTTCCTAAATGCGTACATCTTTGTTCTTTCATCGGTGGTAGCTCGTGACGCATGGTGTGACCATTTCTGATACCATTCATTAAATGGTAGTTTTCCTTGATAATAGGTGTGCATGGTATTAGCGGAGGCCAACTCTGCTTCTGCAGGGATAAAGTGATCGGCAAAGGCTTTCTTGAAGTCGTCCCATGACCCATAGTCTGCTACGGTACGAGCCATAGCTTTGGTGGTTTGTTCTCTAGCCCACGCTCCGGCGGGTGTTCCTACTTTAAAGTGGGTCAGTGCAGCGGCAACTTTCTTGCTTTCGTCTGTAAAGGAGTCGCCATTGATGTAATAATAATTTGCCAAAGCTGCCCAAAAGGCTTCTGCGTTATCAGCCTTTCCATCAAAAGGTTCTGGTGCTGTTCCGACAAGGCGTGGATTGCTTGACATGGTGGGATTTTGAGTTGTTGTAGCTGTAACAATAGGTGGGGCTGAACCTTGTAGTTGGATTCTAGTTGGAGTGAGCGTTCGAGGGACTGCTTGTGGTACGTTGCTAGTTGTATGAGGAGTAGGTTGTTGGGTATTGCGTCGAGTAGAAGGTCCTGGAGTGGTGCTTCGAGTGCTCTGAGCAGTTCCTAGGATAGCGGTAACTTCTTGAGGTGTTCTGGCTGAGAAATCGACTTCTCGATTGTTATAGTAAACCCAATGTCTTCTAGAACGGCTCCACTTGACTGGTCTGTCTAGGAAGAGGCCTGAGTAGTTATAGGGGTTGAAGTCTTGAACGTTTTCTGCTCCTGGGGCTGCCGCTTTAAGTTGTTCGGTGGTGACTTCGTCGTTATCGTCTTCGTATAACCAAGTGTCAGAAAGATTTCCGTGGTTGATAATAGGTGTGCCTGCAAATTTTCCTCGGTAACAGTGATCTTGGGTGTCGTAACTGAGGTTTTCAAATAGGAGTGGGATTAGGTTTTCTTCTTCGTCAGTGATGTCCCTCCTAGTGCTCATAGATCTAGACGACTGTTATAGTCCAATGGCCGTTGTTCCAAGGATATGCGATGGTGTAGGCTGGCTTTAGTCGAATGGTATCAGGTCTTCCTTGATGTTTTCTTAATTGGATTCGGGAGTATTCTTCAGTAATGCTGCTTTGTGTTAGAACTACTCGGGTTTTCCACAGATATCCTTCAAATTCTGCCGGAGAGATGGCAAAGTCACTTATTTCCTTGGTGGGGTGCTTGTAAACTATAAAGTGTGTCAGTCGTTGATGCCAAGCTTGGGTACAATAATTCTTGAATTCAATTAATTCTCTCCTTGAACGTGTAGGTAGGTTTAATGCTAAGAAGGATTGTTCTGGTAGGTAGCAGTGTAAATCAGTACTCCTTAGATCGGCACTATCAGGGGATTCAACAAGGGGTGATGCGAAGGGTTGGGTAGGTACAATAGGGGTAGGAATACGATTGGTAAACAAGGGTAAGTAGGCGTCAGGAGGGGTAGGAGGTAATGGTCTTTCAACAAGAAATCCTCTTGCGTTGGGAACTGTTTCTCTCTCAGGGGGTCGTTGGGATGACGCGCGTCTCCTGTGTCGAGGAGCCAGATTTATCGAATGGGGAGGTGGTAATCGCCTGGCGTCCACAAGGTAATTCCGTCAGGAGTAGGAGGTGTGTCTGGTCGAAAGTTGCACGTGCAATACTCTGTTTTGCAGTTACACCTTGCTGTCCACGGATTTGACTCAGTATTTTCTGTGCTGGCAGACCAACGTTCTTGACTAGTTGGGACAGTGGTCTGAATTGGTGTGAGGGGTCGAGGGGCGAGACTTGAGGCTTCTAGGATTGCTGGGACAGAATAGTATGCAGGGGGACCAGTATATGAGGCGTCTGGGCTGGTAATTGCCCAAGGTTGATTATAGTCTGCGTCGTACAACCACGAGTTAGTTTCCCAATCGAAGGTGTTGTGTATTCCTGGTACAACCTGCAAGTTGGACGTAAGATTGGTTTTCCCTTTGTATTCTGTTGAGGCGTAGGTGGTAGAACTGGACAGTGAGACGATAGTAGCTGATGTATGTCCAACCTAAGTAGAACAAGCGGTATCCTGTTCTCAAGGAGTGGATAATAATGTGGTGGCGTGGTTGAATGACTCTGGTCCAGAGGTTTAATTCACTGGCGCGTAAGGATTGGTAGTCAACTGGTTGTCCTTGGATGTTCTTTGCTTGAGCAAGGTGCCAATATAATAGTTGTTGTCGTGCTGGAGGTAGAAGTCGACTAAGGGTTTCAAGATATAGTGCGTGTTCGTCGTGGCTTAAGAGTTGTCCAAAAGGCAAGACTTCAAGGAACTCTTTAACAATAAGATGGGGGAAAATCTTCGTGAGGTGGTTCAACTCCTGGTACGTCGTGTAAGTTGGTTAAAGTGGTGACAGGGAATGCGACGGAGGTCCAAGTTCGATAATGATTTAAGTTTAAGATGTGTCGAGTAATAGCGTCTTCTTCTTCGACTTCTTCTAAGGCGTATTCTCGTGGCACTTTAGTTAAAACAAGAAAAGGATCTTTATTTGATCTTTATTGAAGCGTTACAAGGGTGGTTCTTACTTTTTAAGAACCGTGCGCAAGATCTATGGTTTCGAGCTGGTACCTCTCAATTATCTCGAGAGGGTTAAGGGGAATACGAGGTGTAAAGCAAAAGCGAAGTAGTTGGGGGTTAAAGCGGATGGTATCGACGGTATAAGTCGAGTAGTGACGCAAGGAGACACGGTTACTGTTCTCTTCGAAGTGTAAGTAACCGTACGCGAAAGCTAGGCGTCCGTCCAGGAAATCGTGTACAATAGACAGGCAAAAGGACCCTTCGTAAGCAGGACGGTAAATGGCAGGTAAGGTAAGGAGCTTCCTAAACAATGACGTATTAAAAATGTAAGCGATACGTCCGAGGGGGAAGTCAGCGTCCGGGGCGTATATCCCGACGTTGGAACAGATGCCAAAGGGGGTAAGATTGTACTGGGTGGCAAGGGCAGTGTTGGAGGGTTCGACCGCAAAAGTGTGGACGATGCGTGCACGAAAGGCGGTGGTGAAGGTGTCTGTGAATGCGCGACGAGCTAACTGGTCTGAGGTAGGGATGCGTCCAAGGTAGTCTTGATGATTCAAGTCGTGGAGGGGACGCCACTGCTCCTGGTGACGATTGGTGGTGGGGAGGACGAAGTACTGGTGCGGATGGAAGCGAAATACTGTGCAAGGGGGGGCGGTCAAGGAAGCCTTCAGGCAAGGGAGGTCGATCCGCTTGCTGTTGCTCGTTCTGCGCAGGAGGGGGAGTGCCAACAGGGACAAAGTTGTCTGGGATAGGTTGGACAGTGGTAGGAGATGATGGGGGAGCCGTTGGGGAGTACAAGAGGCTGAGGGGTGAGGATGTGTCGACCGGGTCGACGTCTTCAGTGAGGATGCGAAGGGCAGTGCGTGGAGTGGGCTGGAGAGGAGAAGGGAGACGCAGGGAGGTATTGACAAGAGTGGGGGAGTTGGGAGTAGACACTTGAGCGTTGGCTGGTCAATACAAGAATGATGAGAGACTGTCCAGATGTCAAGACACGTACTGCTGATCACTAAGGACTCAGGAGCAGGTGGGCAGGGGTCGGAACAGATGGTACGCGGCGTAAACGGCGTTGAACAGGAGGACGAGCCAAACGACTAGAAGATACCAGATGGGGACTGGTACGTGTTGCAGGAGGCAGAGGCGAAGAGTAGAGGCCAGTGCAGCGAGGGACTTTAAACAAGGCGGTCGTTGAAGAGTACCTTGAAGGCGAGGGAAGGCTTTAGACTGAGCAGTCGCAGGGGAGTACCCAGGAAGTGGAGAGTATCACAAATGGACAGTCTGACGACTGCCATGCTTCATTGGGGCTTATATACAGTATACAGGGTCGATTACAAAGCACTGGGACTATTCTAGACTCTTTGATACCATCCAATAGGACTACAGAGGCATAAACTTGCTTGTGTCAACTTTCAGGCTTACTGAGCGCATTACTGATCATTGTGGAGCGATGACATCATTATGATGTCACTGTGGAGCGCTTAGTGAGCCTATGAGGTCACTGTGGAGTCGCTCAGTCAGCCATGATGTCATTGGAGCCTTGATGACATCAGATGATTTATGCAACAGTTTCTAAGAGTTTGTGCCGCTGTTTCGGGTCCATGGTGGCTGAGTGGCCATGTGGCTGCCACGCGATGATTACCCGATTAGGAAACTGGTGCCTGGTCGTGTTATAGTGCCTTTGCAATAGCAATATCTTGTACCGCAGGGGGGATAGCCCAGAAAATGGAAGGGAGTCGGCAATGCAAAGTGAGAGAGGTTCTTCTTGAGTAAAATAGGACAATCTTCAGCCAGGACTTGGCCTTGGTTCGTAACATCGCGGTCGTACGTGGCGTATGCGCCGTAGTCGTCAGGGTCTGGGCTGGGAGGTCGTCTATCGCGTCCTCTGAATCCTTGAAACAATGATGGGCGTGGGTACGCCTGCGCCGTTCTGGACGACGCCAACTGCTGGGGTATTTGTGCGGGTGGTTCTTCTGGTTCGTCAGCCGCGACGAAGAGTTGTGTCGTGGTCTGGGGTTCTTGTTCCATGGGTTCGACAGGCGCGGGTCCGGGAGTTGGTGCGCGGGACGGGTTCTTTGAGTTTGGAACTGGTTCTCCTGATTTAGTGAGCTGTTCCATGTCAAGACCCTTGAGAGGGTCAGAGATTAGTCCGAGAGCCGGGCGCGCGACGCGGTAGGCCTCGAAGTAGTCTTCGCGGCGTCGGATTTCGAACCACACACCGTAGAGTGTTCCAAGGCCTACTTTGGCCTTTCTGTAGTAAGCATAGTACCCGGTCCAGGGTACACTGTCTATTCCTACTCTGAGGAAGTAAGCATTTTCTCTGAAGGTCTTAGGGACAAATGCATCGTTGAGGTCTGGGTTCAGCTTGAAAGGACATTTGAGTTTCTTCAGTCCTTCTTCTGTGGGTTTTCCTTGTCCTTTGAACCTCCAGTCTCTGGCCATGGAAGTCATTTTCTCAAAATCGTTGTATTTGGGGGTGGATGCGTGTGTACACGTTCGGGGTCAAAGGTTTGAGGGTAAGCTTGTTCTAATGTCACCGACTGGGGGCGGTGTCGCTGACAAATCGGTTCACGTGCGAGACGAGCGCAGCGAGTCGAGCGAGACACTAAGTCCTCGCGAGTTTCGGGGATCTCGGAGACGATATTGTCAAGGCAAATATGTTCTGCGGAGAAGGGAAACTACGAATAAGTCTTCGCGTTCGGAAGGCTTATGAGTAGTAAAGGTTTCAGACGAGATGCTTGATGTCTTGCAAGCCTACAAGTCCTGAAGCGAGAAAACCAGTGATATTTCACAGGAGAACAAGCTTAAGGCTTGTCCTCGTCAATCAGCAGTCTTATATACATGTTAGATACTATATCAAATAGTATTCATGAGGTAGAGGCAAGGCGATCGAACTGGAACACGCGGGAAACGTCTGGTATGTGCGAGGCTATGAAAGAGTCATGAAACACGAGAGAAACTTGAGGCACGTCCGGGTAGGCTTGTCCGGTTGCCGGTCCGGTCTGATGTACCGGTTCTTGTGACACTTTGGGTGTGGGTTGATTTTGTGCCATTTGGTTGATGGCAGTTATGGCTTGGGTTCTTTTAGTTTCCAATAGTTTCATACATGTTTCCACGAATTCGTTATTTGTGGGGACGGTTAATGATGGTGAGTTTATGGGAATGTATCCCAGGAGTGCTTCTGATGGTGTCATGTTGATAGTAGCGTTAATTCGTGAGTTGTGAACTGCTGTTGCTAATGGTAGCCATTGGCTCCAGTCGGTTTGGTCGTGGGTGACCAATCGAAGGTATTGTTCGATCCATTGGTTATTCCTCTCGGAGATTCCATCTGTTTGAGGGTGGAATGCCGTTGACAGGTTCTGTTGTATTCCCAGTCTCGTGTTAAGGGCTTTGCCAAAGTGTGACGTAAATCGTGGGTCTTGGTCTGATATAATTCTGGTGGGAAGCCCAAACCAGGGGTACACGTGTTCAAGGTATAGTTGGGCAATTTCTGGTCCTGTTATGGTTGTCTGGCAGGGTAGAAATATAGCTGCTCTTGTTGTGCCATGGTCTACTATGGTTAGGATAGCATCAAACCCTTTGCTTTTGGGTAGTTGGGTTATCAGGTCCATGGCTATTTGTTGGAATGGGAGGTTTTCTTGTCGTGATGGGATTCGATACATAGAGGTTTTTGTTCGGTGTGTGAGTATTTTGTTCTGATGACACGTATCGCATCCTGTTACATAGTCTCTGATCCATGCGTTCATTGACGGCCACCAGTATGATCGAATTATCTTGTGGAACATTTCATCCCTTCCAGGGTGACCTGCTGTTGGATGATCATGAAATTCCTGTAGAATTTGTCTTTTGAGGTATAATTCAGGGGGTACGGCAAGTTTGCCCTGCATTTCCCAGACTCCTTCTTTGGTTTTCGTTATACCGAATGTTCTGGACCATTCTCGACATAGGTTTTGATGACGTTTTTGAGCTTGTTGGACACATCCTTTGATGGAGCCAATGAGGATAGTGCAGATGAATAGTTCTGATGGAAGGACTGTGACATCTTCATTGTCCTTGTCACCCTTATTGGCATCTGGTGGTCTGGACAGGAGGTCTGCTGCTGAGTGTTTCTTCCCAGGGACGTGTTGTATTTTTAGCCAATAATCTTGTAAGTCGGTAAACCATCTAGCCACTCTTCTGTTTATTTTTCTGGGGTTCTTCCAGTAGGTCAGGTTGGCGTGGTCCGTCAGCAAGGTTATTGGGTGGTTGGTTCCTGCTAGATGTGGTCTCCAGTGTAATAGTGCTTTGTGTACCGCCAATAATTCTCTTTCATATATGTCGTAATTTCGTTCTGTGGGTGTAAAAGTGGAGGAATAATAAGCGATGGGGTGTCGTCGTGGCTTGGTAGGTTTGGTGGGGTTGATTTCTCCCTCTTGTGAGAGTATGGCTCCTATGCCATATGCTGAGGCATCTGTTTCTAGGAAGAATGGTTTATCATAGTCTGGTTGGGTTAGTACCGGTTTTTCCGTAGTTAGACGCTTTAGTTTGTCGAATGCCTTTTGTTGTTTGTGGGTCCAATTCCAAACTGTTGCTTTCTTGGTTAAATCTAACAATGGTCTTGCGATATTGGAGTATCCTGGTATGAAGTATCGGTAGAAGCCCGTGAATCCCAAGAAGGCTCTGATATCAGTGGGTGTTTTGGGGTTTGGCCAATTTTGTACGCTGGTCACTTTCTTTGGATCCATTTGAATGGTGTTTCCTTTTAACACTACTCCTAGAAACTCCATGGTGGTTTGTTCAAATTGACATTTCTCTGGTTTGAGGTAGAGATTGTGTTTCTTCAGTTTATCCAGTATCCTATGGATGTAGTTTTCGTGATTTGGGTCATCCTTTTTAGTTGCAATTAGTATGTCATCCATGTAGATGGTTAACCAATCTTCTCGTAGTTCTTCTTCAAATATGGTGTTCATCATGGTTTGAAAGGTAGCTGGTGAATTGGTTAACCCAAAGAACATTACTGTGGGTTCGAATAGTCCTTCATTCGTAAGGAAGGCTGCTTTCCATTGGTCTCCTTCCTTGATTTGGATGTTATTGTATCCCCATCGTATGTCGAATTTAGTAAATTTTTCCTTTCCACAGACTTTGTTTATGAGTTGTGGGATCAGGGGTAGCGGATATCGATTTCGTACGGTCCATTCGTTTAATCTTCAATAGTCTTGTACAGGTCGTAGCTTTCCATCTTTCTTCTTGATGAAGAAGAATGGAGCGGCATATGGAGATTTGGATGGCCGTATGTATCCCTTTTGTAGGTGTTCCTTGACAAATTTCTTTAGTTCTTCTTGTTCATTTTGTGTTAATAGGTATATTTTTCCAGGTAGAGAACTAGGTGCTCCATGTTACGAACCAAGGCCAAGTCCTGGCCAAGGATTGTCCTATTTTACTCAAGAAAGACCTCCCTCACTTTGCATTGCCGACTCCCTTCCATTTTCTGGGCTATCCCTCCTGTGGTACAAGATATTGCTATTGCAAAAGCACTCTAACACGACCAGGCACCGGTTTCCTAATCGGGTAATCATCGCGTGGCAGCCACATGGCCACCCAGCCACCATGGACCCGAAACAGTGGCACAAACTCTTAGAAACTGTTGCATAAACCATCTGACGTCATCAAGGCTCCAATGACATCATGGCTGACTGAGCGACTCCACAGTGACCTCATAGGCTCACTAAACGCCCCACAGTGACATCATAATGATGTCATCGCTCCACAATGATCAGTAATGCGCTCAGTAAGCCTGAGACTTGGCATAAGCAAGTTTATGCCTCTGTAGTCCTATTGGATGGTACCAAAGAGTCTAGAATAGTCCCAGTGCTTTGTAATCGACCCTGTACACTGTATATAAGCCCCAATGAAGCATGGCAGTCGTCAGACTGTCCATTTGTGATACTCTCATCTTCCTGGGTACTCCCCTGCGACCGCTCAGTTTAAAGACTCCTCTCGCTTCCAAGGTACTCTTCTACGACCGCCTTGTTTAAAGCCCTCTCGTTGCACTGGCTTCTAACCTTCGCCTCTGCCTCCAGTTACACGTACCAGTCCCCATCTGGTACATCTTAGTCATTTGGCTCGTCCTCTTGTTCAACGCCGCCTACGCCGCATACCATCTGTTCCGACCTTTGCCCACCTGCTCCTGAGTCCACACGGATCAGCAGTACGTGTCTAGACACTCCAGGTTTTAGTTGGATAGCGTGGTCCCATATCCTTGGTTCTGGAAATCGCTGTGCCACTTCTTCGGAGAATACTTGGTTGTGTCGTTGATATTTTTCAGGTATGTCGGCGTGGTTGGTGGTATTAGGTGGGAGGATAATCCGTCCAATGTATAGTTCTTCGCTCCCTTTTCCTTTTCTTGGTGAGAATTGGGCTTTTGTAGCATTGGATGCCTTGGTGATGATTGGTAGGTGGGATGCGTCAATCCATCCTCTTGCCCAGTCGATTTTTGGTTGGTTGACTGCGAACCATGGGTATCCTAGAATCATTTTGTTTTCTCCCAAATCTGATAGGAAGAACCTCATTTTGATGGTCTTGGGTCCTGTCCTGATGTCTAGGTCCGTGTAGTGTTGCAGTGCTCCTGTTTTGTTGGGAGTTCCATCGACGTTTAATAATTTCCTTGGTTGTTCCAATTTCTTTATTAGAAGGCGGAGTCATTGGGCGTATTTTAAATTTAGGAAGTTTTCCGTTGCCCCAGAGTCCAATAGTGCGATTGTTTCAGCCCTCTTCTGATAAGAATGGAGATATACTCTGACTGTCATTGATTTTCTGTTAGACATATATACATTCTTATCAAAGCTCCTAATCCAGGCTGAACGGATTAGGGAGAGGGAACATCCATTGAGACTCCAAGTTGAGCGGCCAGTGCGTCTTTGTCTTGGTCTGATAGTGCCTCCAATGTGGCCCTAGCAGCCGCAATTCAATCTTCAGGGGATGAAGATGAGCGGGTATGAGCGGGGTGAGGTGTTTCTACAATGGTAGATGTGTCGTCCCAGTCGATGAGGTTGATGTTCTGTTTGCGTCGTGGGCAGTCGCGCACGAAGTGGCCTATTTGACCACACTCAAAACAATTGTTGTTGTTTTGGCGACGATTGTTATTGTTGCCAAGTTGCGCGACTTGTCCTCTGAAGTTTCTCTGGTTTCGGAATGGGGGTGCTCGCGTTCTGTTGATGTCCATGGGTACCTGTTGGTTAGCCATGGATCTGGGTGCGTTTGATGAGTTATATCCTTGTTGGAACGATTGGAACGTTCCACGCCCTCCTGGGTTGAAGGTATTTCGTTGTTGATATTGTTGGTTCCCGCAATAAGGGAATCCTCCTCTGGGGACAAATGGGGTGCGTCTGAAAGTGTTGTTCTGTCCTAACAGATTGGCCAGCAATTGTTTTCCTTTGACTATTTTGACTGCACATTGCTTGATATCGTCGTAGGAATTCATATTTTGTGAGGTTAATATAGTGTTGAGGACGTTCTGTGGTAGTCCTCTCATAAAGAGATGGGTCACAGAATCTTCTCCAAGCTGGTAGCTGGCTTCGCGAGCGAGCGTCTCAAACGCCGCTATGTATTGATCTACTTCATTGTTTCTGAGTCACAGATCTGAGATTTTTCCAGCTGCGCGTTGTGCTCATCCAGTATCTTGGAATTGTTGCTGGAATTCATGTAGGAATTGCTCCCACACTGCTGGAATGTCGTCTTGTGGACTGAGAGTATCGATCCACGTTCCTATGCTCCTAGCCCAATTGTCGGTTTCTGGTCCTTTTATGAGAGTTAAGGCCAGTGCGACTTGTCGGATGGGGGAGTTCATGCCAGTGACAGTTCGATTGGCACGGAGATAGTCAGTTAATTCTCAAATAAACAGGTCTGCCTTGGTTCGGTCACCTTCGAATGGAATAGGAAGACTTCCGAGGGTTTTGGTATCGCCTGGTGCCGGTTGTGGTATCGGGATCTGAGGTAGGTTAGCGTTTGGACCATATCCTCCAGGGCCTCCTGGACCACCAGGGCCTCCTGGGCCACCTGGACCACTTGGTCCTCCTGGTCCTCCAGATCCTGAAGGATGGCCTCCGCTTCGTCGCAGAGTGTTTCTAAGAGCTTGATATGTATCGTTTGGCATGGTGGCGTTTGCTCTTTCGGCTGTGGTTGACATTGCGGCGATGGTCGACGTTGCGGCTGTGGTAGTTGTCGCCGGTTGAGTAGTGGTGGTAGTGGCCATGACTGTGGCCATGGTGTCTGCTCTCTGATGGGGAAGCGCTGATAAGGGAAGGTTGTTGGGGAAGAATACAGTGGGGGTGAGGGTGTCATCGTCGTTCGATCTGATTGCGTCCAGTCAGAGGTCGTCGGGGATGGGTGCGTTTCGTATGTCTCATGCGGTATTGGTTTCCTCTTCGATAGTTTCTGTGCTAGCTGGTTCTGAATGCTTATTGTCTGTATTTTCTCCAGCTTTCGTTTCATCAAGGTTGTCTTGTGTGTCAAGGTTGTAGCGATTTAAATCCTCTCGTTCTTCTCCGAGGTAGCGCTTGCCGCTTTCGTCTTGGAATATTTCATACCAAGTGTCTGCTCCATAGTAAACTGGTACTGTGAGATTATCGAATACTCGTCCTCCTGATGGATGAGTAATGTAACAGCCTAGTGTTTGCTTGTTCTCTTCGGGTCCAACCCAATACGTTCACGTGTTGAACAGTATGGTGAGCCTATTCTGCTCTGGCAGGTAAATTCGATCCCTGTGTGACGAAGCCATGATGAAACAAAGTCGAATCTAATGTCACCGCCGTCGGGTCAGATGATGATTGATTATATCCATTGAGCATTTGATGGTAGAGTTAACTGGTAGTCAGGCAGTTAATGAGAAGAAAGGAATCGATTGTCTGGTAACTAGACAGGAGATTAGACTTGGACTCCTAATGAGCCCTTCGTGTGGTTTATATACCTGGTGAGATACCGAGAGTTTAGTAGTACATTCGAGAGTTGGGAACTGTGAGAATCGACGAGAACTTGACGGAAGGGTCGATGCGTGGGAGGAAGAGACAAGTGGCTACTATGCGTGACCGGAACGTTCGAAAATTTACCACATGCGGTTCTTCCCCTTACGCCCTGCTGGGCATGCTGTGTCAGGCCTGGTACAAGTCATGTGGCCAGCGGGCTCACATACAGAAAATCTTACATACAAAAGCCATGGCCTAGGCCAGGCCAAGCCAGAGCCAAGCCGGGTTTGACGGCTTTGGCCCAGCCTGGGGTTTTAGAAAGCCAAAGCCGCCTCGGGCCGAGCCAAAGCCGGGGCTTTCAGGCCAAGCCGGGCCAGAAAAACCCTAGTTGAACCAGAACCCTGACAGATCAGAGAAGGCAAAGACCTCTCCAGTAAGGTTCTAGGTCTTATAAGAGACACACTGTTATTGATGAATACTCTAAGTCATTTGAAGACTGGCCCTAAAGTAGCTTACAGCAAACTTAACATGTGCTTCACACATGAACTAACAATGAACACATGGACTCTAAGGGCCCTTACTCATCATTTATGACCTCCTTACTCAGCAGCTTACTGAGCATGCTTATGGAGCATTCCCTAATGTCTTACTCATTCTCCCATTGTGCTTGATAACAAGGTTATGATTTGTTCTGTTATGATCTACCCCTCTTCTGGTTTGTCATTGATCTCTATTGTCTTCCCTGACTATGTTTCATCCCTTGATTGTGATTGCCCCCTATTGTTTCACCCTTATGTTTCATCTTTTGTGTTTCACCTATTGTCCAGATCCCTTTTTGCTATTGGCTTAGTTTTATCTATTGTTCCACATATAGTACTGTACAGCCTTGCTACTGTTGGGACTCACTGTTGAACTATCCAGTTCAAGAGTGAGGGTTTAGCTCAAAGACAAGTTGAAAGACGTCTAAGACGGCGTGGGCAAGGAGCAGGGTCCAAAGCAGTATCAAGTACCAGAGAGGTACAGTTACTGGTAGAGTAGAGCAGGTATGCAGGGAAGTAGCCAGGGCGGTCACAAGGGGATGGTCCTAAAAGGAGTATCCCAGAAATAGAGAGTCCCATAAACAAATGGACAGTCTAAGGACTGTCCGCTACTTTATTGAGTGCTTATATACTACAAGAGGACTGCTAATTGGGGAACAAGTTGTAACCTTGTTATCAAGCACAATAAGGGATGTGTAAGAAGTTGGAGTGTGCTTACTGAGCATGCTTGGTCATGCTCAGTAAGCTGCTGAGTAAGAAGGCTTCTTCTGATGAGTAAGAGCCTTCACTGTCCATGTGTTTCCTGCCTTAGTACATGTGCAAGCACCTGATTCATTTTCTGTTAGTTTGTTTAGGGCCAGTCATTTGAGGACTTGTAGTCTGGTTCAGGGAATAGTGTTATTCTATAAGGCCCCTTATAGTTCCTTTTGGGTCCTTAGAGTCGATCCTAATGTTTCTATTCAGGTCCCTAGTATTGCCTCATAGTTCGTTCTATAGTTATTAGAGTTAGTCTAATAACACGTTGCAGGGTCTTTGATACTGTGTTAGTGCCTATTGTAGAGCACTTATAGTCATCCTAGAGGGTCCCTAGGAAGGTCCTAGTACTGTCTTTTATTGCTAAAAGGGTTGCCCCTAAGTGGGGCTTGCTGTATGTTGATTGTGCCGAGAATTGCTCGCGCGACAATGTGCGTGCGATATTGTGGACACCTCTACTCACCCCTTTTGCTCATGTGAACAGGGTGACACCATAGAGGCTGGGTTTCCTCCTATAAGGAAGGGTCCTTCAAGGGCCCTCTCCGGAGAATGGTTCATGACAGCTACATACAGTATTTAAGCACTTGTAGAAGCTGGGGAATGTCCCAAGCTTAGCTTTGTCCCATTTCCTGTTGCATCCCTTGCCCTGTATCCTCTCTCAATCACAACCTTGCTTGTGCTGGCTTACACTCTGCTTGACTTGAGCTCATCACAAGGAACCTTTGTGTTCCTCTTTCTTCTTCTCTGCTTTTCTCTCATTGTCCTCCTCTTCTGTGAAACCAGGATATCAACTCTGTCTGTGGATAAGTCATCATCTGACTTAATCTTGAGATGCTAAACCCTTGAACCAATATCTTTGGGCCAGCCCCCATTGAACCCCTGAACCAAGTCACAGGGACTTGGCCCCATTGAACTAGAGCTAATGCTTCAATGGCCACAATGCTGTAACATGTTCTCTGTTTGGTGGTTCCCTTGTAGTATATAAGTGCTCAATAAGAAGCAGACAGTCCTCGGACTGTCCATTTGATTAGTGGCATTCTCTTTACTGAGGGTACTCCTTTGTGAATGCCCTATCTAGTGTCATGAACCATTCTCCGGAGAGGGCCCTTGAAGGACCCTTCCTTATAGGAGGAAACCCAGCCTCTATGGTGTCACCCTGTTCACACGAGCAAAAGGGGTGAGTAGAGGTGTCCACAATATCGCGCGTGCATTGTTGCGTGAGCGATTCTCGGCACAATCGACATACAGCAAGCCCCACTTAAAGGCAACCCTTTTAACAACAAAAGACAGTATTAGGGCCTTCCTAAAGACCCTTTGGAACAACCCTAGAAGTTCTACAATAGGCACTAACCTAGTATCAAAGGCCCTACAACGCGTTATTAGACCAACTCTAATAACTATAGAATGGACTATAAGGCAATACTAAGGACCTTAATAGAAGTATTAGGGCCGACTCTAGGGACCCTAATAGAACTATATAAGGGCCTTATAAGATAACACTATCCCCTAACCAAACTACAAGTCCTCAAATGACCGGCCCTAAACTAACTAACAGGAAATGAATCAGATGCTCGCACGTGCACTAAAGCAGTGAACACGTGGACAAGGGAAGCTCTTACTCATCAAGAGGAGCCTTCTTACTCAGCAGCTTACTGAGCATGACTGAGCATGCTCAGTAAGCGTCCTCTGACTTCTTACTCATCACTCTATTGTGCTTGATAACAAGGTTATGACTTGTTCCCTATTTAGCAGTTCTCTTGTAGTATATAAGCGCTCAATAAAGTAGCGGACAGTCCTCAGACTGTCCATTTGTTTATGGCACTCTCCAACCCTGGGATACTCCCCTTAAGGACCGTCCCCTTGTGACTACCCTGGCCTCTTCCCTGCGTGATTGCTCGACTCTCACAGTAACAATACCTCTCTGGTATCTGTTACTACTCTGGACTCTACTTCTTGCCCACGCAGTCTTGGACGTCTATTGACTTGTCTTCGAGCTTATCCCTCGCTCTTGAACTGGATAGTTCAACAGTGAGTCTTGACATCTAGTACTCTGGCTTTCTCTCTCTGCAAACATCTCTCTCAACCAGTACCAGTACCTCTCTGGTACCTGCTACTTGTTTGGACTGTTCTTGTTACCAACATCATCCTTGAACTCATTTGACTTGTCTCCAAGCTTTCCCTTTGCTCTTGAACTGGATTGTTCAACAGTGAGTCTTGACAATCATAGATGTGACATGTTAGATAGAACAATAGTACATACATATAGTATGGGACTAGGGTTATGCAATCTACACTATCTATCACAAGATGCAGCCTTATGCAGCATCTGGAACATTTCTACATTGTGCAACACTGGATGCACAATATAGTGGACACCTGTACTCACCCATAATGGTCACAGGAACTGCCCTTTACCATAGGTGTATAAATACCCTACATGTAGATGAGAATACACATTGCTCTACACCGTGTACACACTTGAGCATTAAAGCACAACCTCTAAGGTGGGCTGCTCTGCCTGTTAGCTGTACTCTATGCTATGCAACACAACTTTAGATCCATTTCAGCCAAAACAGTTACAAAAATAGTGTACTTGTAAAAGTATAAAATAGCTCATTATTGCCTGCAAATGTATCAGTGTTGTCTTCTCTATTCTCAAAAAACCCCTTGTGTGCACTCAAAGTTTCCTCCTCCCTTTCTCCTTTCACTCAACCTCATGTTCATACACATCACTTTGTCTACAATGTGTCAATGGTCTACCAGCCCACCTTCCTGATGCACATGTTCCCATCACCTGGGTATGAGACTCTCACCAATTCTATGCCTTTATGTCTAATTCATATATTGCAGCACCATTAGTAGTTATTGTATATAGGACCTAGATCTGAAGTTACATAGGTTCCAGTAGGTTTCCTAAGTTTCCATCTGGCCAGGTTACCAAGAAAATGGACCTGTGTTTCCAAGTGTTTTCAGGTTTAAGCTGGTTTTTGGTGGTTGCTCAACCTGAGCAGCCTCTGGAAACTGAGACTCAGATGATGTGGGAGAAAGAGTCCTTACCTCAGTGATCACTTGTAGATGCAATGACCGAGGTTCACAGTTTACACTACTGGGTATTTAGCTAAAGGGCTTTTGAATCAAGAGTCAAGGCGTGTCACAAGAACCGGCTCTTCAGACCAGACCAGCAACCGGGCAAGCCTACCCAGACAGACCTCACAATTTCCATGTGACTTCATGACTCACTTTGCCTCGCATGTACCAGCACCTTCCAGTGTGCCCTAGTCTCGATTGCCTCACCGTTACCTTGTGTCTACTATTTGATATAGGATACATTGTCTATATAAACCTGTCTGTAGAAGAGGACAAGCTCTAAGCTTGTTCTCTTGTGAAATATCACTGGATTCTAGCTTAGGACTGTAGGCTTGTAGAGAATCAAGCAGTCGACTCAGAAACACTTTCTATTCTCTAAGTCTCCGAATGCAAAGACTTATTCGTTGTCTTCCCACTCTGCGGTATACACTAGCCTTCGCTGTGTTATCACCAAGATCCCCGACTCTCGCGAGAACTCGTTGTCTCGCTCGACTCAGTGCGCACGTCTCGCACGTGAAACGATTTGTCAGCGACACTGCCCCCAGTCGGTGACATTAGAACAAGCTTTCCCTCGAACCCTTGACCCCGAACATGTACACACACATCCACCCCTGAATACAACGATTTTTGAAAGATGACTTCCATGGCCAGAGACTGGAGGTTCAAAGGACAAGGTAAACCTACAGAAGAAGGACTAAAGAAACTCAAGTGTCCCTTCAAACTGAACCCAGACCTCGACGACGCACTTGTTCCCGAGGCCTTCAGAGAAATTGCTCACTTCCTCAGAGTAGGAATAAACAGTGTACCCTGGGCTGGGTACTACGCTTATTACAGGAAGGCCAAAGTAGGCCTCGGAACCCTCTACAGTGTATGGTTCGAAATTCGACGCCGCGAGGACTACTTCAAGGCCTACTGCATCGCACGCCCGGCTCTCGGACTAACCTTTGACCCCCTTAAGGGTCTTGACATGGAACAACTCATCAAATCAGGAGAACCAATTCCCAACTCAAAAAACCTGTCTCGTGCCCCGACCCCTGGACCCGCACCCGCCGAACCCATGGAACAAGAACCACAAACCACAACACAAGTCTTCATTGCAGCCAACGAACCAGAAGAACCACCAGCACAGATACCTCAACAACTTGCGTCGTCCAGAACGGCACAGGCGTACCCACGCCCATCTCTGTTCCAAGGTTTCAAGGGACGTGAGAGACGACCTCCAAGCCCAGACCCCGACGACTACGATGCATACGCCATGTACGACGATAACACATGCCCCTCTGACAATGGTAAACTTGAAGGCGTCCCACCCAAGGCCTTCAACAGCAATCGCGCGCACACTCACGCGTTCCTCACCACGTTCCGATGCTTTATGAGGATGAATTTTGACAGCAAAATTGCTCAAAACCCCATCAAGAAATGTGCCTATTTCCTATCATTGATGGAAGGACCTCGCGTCGACGGTTGGGTCAAAGCGATGGACAAATGGCTTGAAAAGGTCATGCTCGACCCAGAGGAAATCCCCTTTGGCCTCACTGCCTGGCAAGCCATGGAACAACAATTCAAATGGGCATTCACTGATTATGCCGAACGCGAACGCGCGCAAGACCAGCTGTGCGAACTGAAAATGAAGGATAATAACTTGGATGAATATATAGCAAATTTTGAGTACTGGCTCAATGAGGATCTCTCCACACGGACGACCCAATGGTCATGCGCCTGTTCGTGTGTGGTCTCCCCAAACCATTAGTCAAAGTGATCATTAGTCAAGAAGATCCGACCACCTTTCAAGAGTGGATATCCGGTGCCCAGAAGCAACATCGCATCTGGATGTGCAAACGCACGGTCCTCACCGACCATGCTAACACTCATAACAGAAACACCAACTCGAATACCAACCGCCCTTGGGCCCGCCTTTCAAATTGGGGCACGCATGGCAACACCACCAACAACGCTACCACACCGCGCGCACGCCTCCCACCACACGACCCAAATGCAATGGACACTAGCGCAGGCGCCGCTCACAAAGCAATCACCGAGACTGAGAAGCAGAAACACTGAGAAGAAGGAAGATGTTTCCACTGCTCTCTCCGAGGACATTTAGCCCGCAACTGCCCCACAAAGCCGAAATGCGAAACGACTCACGCATGTGCCACAAATACGGCCACCACCACATCCGAATCCTCCGTTGTGGAGGTAATCGAAGAAAGCACAGCCAACAAACTCGCAAAGGCAGCAAAGGCACTATCGGTAGAGGAAAGGGAAGCCTTCATTAAGGCCCTGACAGGAGAGAATGAAGATAAGGAAGAGGATTTTTTGGACACTTGAGCATAACGGCAATTGCTCAAGCTTTAGGTATCGATCCCATGTACAAATCCCAAAGAAAGTCAATATCAGTGATGACTACTATTTACATTGGATCAAACAAAGCCGAAAAGAAAGCCTTAATAGACAGTGGGGCCACTGAATGCTTCATATCTCCCAAATTAACAAAAGAACTATGTCTGCAAACCAGAAAACTGATCCCAACCAGAAGCATCAAAAATGTCAACGGGACACTCAACCGCCTAGGGAAAGTCACCCAAACAGTCCAATTAGAACTAAAACTATTGGGACAAAGGCACATACACCAATTTCTGGTTGCAGACATAGGACAAGACGACATCATCCTGGGATATCCATTCCTGGAATCAACTAACCCAAAAATAAATTGGTCCAAAGGAACCATTATGGGGAGAGTCGCCCTTAGAGGAGACCAAGAAACTCCAGCATGGATCAAAGCATTAGTAGACTGGGAAGAAGGCAATGAGCTATGGCTACAAACCCAAATACATAAAACCACCATAGCACAACAACTGGCAGAATCGCAGATGCAGGATAACCCAAAAACCTGGCAAGAAATAGTTCCTCATCAATACCACCAATATGGACAAGTATTCATGGAACAAGAATCAGAAAGGTTCCCTGGATCAAGGAAATGGGATCACGCCATCGACTTAAAATCAGACGCTCCAACAACGATTAACTGCAGAGTATATCCCCTTTCACCGAAAGAAAAGGAAGAACAGGGGAAATTCCTCGAACAAAATTTACGACTCAAACGAATAAGAAGATCCAACTCGCCATACGCCAGTGGATTCTTCCTTATAAAAAAGAAAGATGGAAAATTTCGACCAGTACAAGACTATAGGAATCTAAACAAATGGACAATACCCAATGTATATCCACTACCTTAATTCCAGAACTTATTCATGCTTTAGCAGGAAAAGAACTCTTTACTAAATTTGACATTAGATGGGGCTATAACAACATTTGGATCAAAGAAGGAGATGAATGGAAGGCAGCCTTCAAGACCAGTGACGGGCTGTTCGAACCTACGGTAATGTTCTTCGGACTAACGAATTCCCCAGCTACCTTTCAAACCATGATGGATGACATTTTTCAAGAAGAGCTCACACAAGGATGGTTGAAAATCTATATGGACGACATCATCATTGCCACACAAAATGATGAAACGGAACACACACTCAAAGTCAGCCACATACTATCTAAATTGAAACAACATGATCTCTATCTTAAACCAGAAAAGTATCAATTCCACAAGAAGAAAGTAGAATATCTCGGAGTAATCATAGGGGAAGGAAAAATATGTTGAAAATAGATGCAGTATGTGTGATTAGATAGCAGCAGATGATAAGATCGCAGGCAGATCTATCAGACAATAGTTCAGTTTGGTTGACACAAAACTGATATAAATAATGTACCTATCAGACAATAGCTACAACATGTCGTTAGTACTGTGAGATAAGATGTCATAGTATAAATACTCACTTCAGTTTGGTTGACACAAAACTGAAGTGATCTACGTACTTTGTGGGGTTCTTAAGTACCTGAGACCGCCACTAGATGCAGTACAGTTAACTACCATCACGGATCACTAAGTAAGTCCAAGGATCAGTTGTAAGTAGCTACTGATTGTCCTAAATCACTCTATCAATGTAACTAACGCGTGCTGCAGCGTATGAGCTGAGCCGGTGATGCCCGGTCCGGGTGATCCGATGCGTCAGCGCATCCGAGTTGTGATCACATCACAACACACCTGAGACTCTGGGCAGTGCAGATCTCAACATCCCCCCATGATTAAGGCAGTCGGTAGATTAGATCAATTAAGACCCAACCCATCGACGAAGGTCCGGAGCAGCGCGTGAGTATGCGGCTTGGTGAGACCATCTGCAAGCATCTCTCCTGTGGGAGTACGGATAAGTATGATCAGTCCGTCCTCAATGTATTGGTGGATGGCGTGATGCTTGATAGGGATATGCTTCGACCGTCTTCCGGTGACTGGGTTGAGCGCGAGGTCAACGGCGCCTTTGTTATCACCATGAAGCGGAATCGGATCGGAGATCTGATAGCCAATCTTGGAGAAGAAGCTCCGATACCACACGGCTTGATTAGCTGCATCAGCTAAGGCCATATATTCGGCTTGAGTGGTACTTTGGGCAACAGTCTTCTGTTTGTGTGAGGTCCAGGAGATCGCAGCGCTGGAAAGTAGGAAGACATAGCCCAAGGTGGAACAGTAGTCATCTGCATTGTCTCCGAGGCTAGAGTCGGAGTACCCGTGTAATCCGGTATCACGTGCACCATCATAACGCAGCTTTAGATCTGAAGTGCTGTTAAGATAAGATAGTATGTATTTGGCAAGGCATAGATGATGCGATGAGGGATTGGATGAGTATTGGGCAAGTCGAGAGACTGCAAATGATATATCTGGTCGTGTCCCGATCTGCACATAGAGAAGGCTGCCAATGATGCGTTGAAAATGCTTTATTTCATCAGGCGTTGCCTCCCCGGAGTGCTTGACCAAGTGGACATCTGCCCCGGAGGGCAGCGGAGTGCGGACCGGATTGGAATCCACCATCCCGAAGCGATTGACGATCTCCAAGATGTACCTAGATTGATCAATGTCTAGTCGCTTAGCCGAGTGATCACGCGTGACACGAATCCCAAGATAGGAGTCGATCTCGCCTAGATCAGTCATTTCATAGCGTGTGGACAATGAATTCTTAATGTCTGCAATCAGTGGGAGTGAATCGCCTAAGATGGTGACATCATCGACATAGAGGATAATGATTATGGTTCCCCCTGCGTCTTGGCAATGATAAACCCCAGCATCTGAGTGCGTGCGCGTGAAGCCGAGCCCAGTGAGAACTCCATGAAACTGTAAGTTCCATGCACGCGAGGCTTGTTTGAGGCCGTAGAGAGCCTTCTTTAACTGACAGACTTTGTCTTTTTGTTCCAGAGTGATGAAACCTTGTGGTTGCTCCATGTAGATCTCTTCCTCCAGTGTGCCATTAAGGAACGCCGACTTGACGTCCATTTGATGGATCTCCCAATCCTCTAGCGCGGCCAACGCTAGGAGCAGTCTCAAAGACTCAAATCTGGCAACTGGTGAGAAAGTTTCATCATAATCAATCCCCTCCACTTGGGTGAACCCCTTTGCGACTAAACGCGCGCGAAATCTACCATCAGATTTGCGTGCAAACACCCATCGAGATCGCACGGCCTTGCGGCCCAGCGGCAGATCTACAAGCTCCCAGGTACCATTCTTAGCGAGTGCATCAATTTCATATTGACACGCGGTTCTCCATTGATCGGCGGAGTCCGAGGACATCGCTTCCCGAAACGTAGCCGGAGTGATCGCCTCTGCTGTCGCTAATAGTGCCGTATGCGATAGGCGCCCCCCCACATTTGCGTTAGAAGTGAGAAATCTAGGATTAGAACGCGGGTTAGGGCGAAGACGCCTAGGTGAGGGCGGACGCGGTGGACCAAAGGATGGTCCTGGCAATGCTGAGTGAGGCTGGCGCAAGCGGACTTGGCGCACAGGCTGAACGCGGCGCAGTGGAGTATGTGGAAAGGGCTGAGTGGGAGAGGTAAGGTAAAGTGAATTAGGTGTATTGGGATCTAGTGGGGTTTCCGGAGGTGCAGGACTAAGTCCACAGCCATCCGGTTTGTGCGGAAGTGGGGCAGTGAAAGAAACTGGTCCCGTGAAGACCAAGGGTTGTGCAGGAGGAGGAGTGTCAGTAAGGTCTCCCCTAGCAGGCAGTATGCGCTCATCGAAAGTGACATCGCGCGATAAGAACAGCTTTCGGGTGGATTGATTCCAGAGTCGGTAACCCTTAGATCCAGACTCGTACCCAACAAAAATCATCTCGACCGATCTCGGATCGAGCTTCTTTCGTTTGTTAGCAGGCGTGTGTACATACGCCTTACATCCAAAGACGCTGTAAGGAGGATTATGGCTGGCCACGAAATCACGTGCGGAAACGCGACGCGACACGACGTGACGCCTATCCTCTCCCTTGCCTCAGCTCGCTTTCATCCCTTGCCAACAGCTGCACACACACACGCACGCACCCGCGACCTCTCTTGTGCCCAACTTCAAGCCCTTTCTACCAACCACGCGTATGCCAAACGCTCACAAGACACGATTGCGTGCCAGGCTGTCCGCCACCGACCGCATTGCAGCCCTTGCCACTGACCACGCACCGACCTCACGAGCACGCCTACCACCTCACACCCGACGTCAAGACCCGGACGACCGCATCGCCCACCCATCGCCATACGCGCACGCACCCCACGCTCCGGCACACGCGACGCGTTTCCACATCGAGCCTTTCACGATCGCCTAGACCGCCTCGCCCGGTCTCGATTGCCTTTCAAGACTCTACTTCCTTTCATCATCTCATTTCCTTTCATTACATGCCCCCTCTTACTACTCCCCTTCTTGTATATAAAACACCTAGCTACCTTGTAGTAAAAAAAAAGAGAAGTCCAGTGGAATCAGAATCTTTTCCCCCTCATCTGTCCACCTCTGCCTGAACCAGAACGACTGCGCGCGACCACTTGTTCCTCCTCTCCCCCCCTCCTCTACTCTTTCTGCTTGGACCGGTCAGCCTTATGATCTCACTCGCACGTCACCAGACGCGCTACAACGCGGAAATAGGAAACGTCCGGAACTTGTCCATCCGTCCAGACTGAGTGAGGTGTGTTCCACTGGAGAACGTGTGTAGGAGTGCGATTGTAGATATGGACTGCTGCGTCAGTAGCAAGCTCCCAGAAACCCAGAGTAAGACCGGCGCCGTGTAGCATAGCGCACATCTTGTCTTCGAGGGTCCGGTTCCATCTCTCCACTATGCCATTCTGCTGTGGTGACCCTGGCATTGTCAATCTATGCTCAATTCCCTTTTGATCTAAGACCGATCTGAGGGTACCGGACAAGTACTCCCCTCTGTGATCCGAGTGTAGTGCTTTGATCTTATCGTTGGTCTGGTTTTCTGACCACGTGAGATATTTTTTGAACACATCAGCACACTGATCTTTACTTTTGAGGAAGTACACTACCCCATAACGGGAGTAGTCGTTGATAAACGTTGCCCAATAAGTTGCACCTCGGATCGACCGGGTCTGCATCGGACCAGCTAAGTCAGTATGCACGATCTGTAGACGCCGATCCGATTGCTTAGGCGAAGCCAGGAAAGGAAGTCGCGTCTGTTTGCCGAGTTCACACCCGGGGCAAGGTGACTGATCGCGATCCGCTGAACTAAGCGAGATTCCCTTGACGGAATGAGCATATTTGATTAGCGCGCGTGAGGACATATGTCCCATGCGCTGATGCCAGATGTTAAGCGGTAGCACCCCCGCCTGCGCGTGTAGGGCCGGAGATGAAAAGTCAATATAGAATAGGTTATTCTCCAGGTATCCTTGCGCAACTTTCCGATCTTTGTAGTAGATTTGGCACACGTTCTGAGTAAAAGTGATATGTCCCCCCCTTCGGAGCAACGCACTGACTGAGAAGTAGCGCGTGTCGGCTTCCGGAACATGCATGACATCGGTGAGGGTTAATGGAAACTTCCCAATGCCTCCAGACGGTAGGACGGATACAGATCCGGTCCCAATCTGCTTGATGATAGTGTGACCACCGAGGTTAACTGATCCAGTGGCCGGAGCATAAGTGATGAAGTCGGTCCGGAATGGACTGATGTGATGGGTGGCTCCTGAGTCAATCATCCAGCACAATCTAGTCGCCGAGTAAAGGGAAATGCGAATGTCATTTTCATCATCCGAGATCTCCGTAATTGTAGCAGTAGTCTCTACTATGTGTGCGTTGACCTTTCTGTTAGTGTCCGCACCAGACTCCCTCTTTTTCTTCGCCTTCTCCTCCTCATTCTTTTTCTTCTTCTGGCACTCAGGACTCTTGTGACCAGCTTTGTTGCAATAATAACATTTTATTTTGTTTTTATCGTCCTGTTTTTTGACCGGAGCAATTTTGTTAAGGGAAGCGGAGGAGCCGGCCCGACAACTCTCTTCATTGAGAATGTGTTCCTGAATGGCTTTCGGGGAAAGCTTGTTTGGAAGATTAGAGCCGAGGATAGCTTGCGTAAGACCAGAGTAAGAGCTGGGAAGTGACTGAATTAGAGTGAGACTGAATTGGAGATCGGTGACAGGCATGTCATTGTTCTGAAGATTGATCCTAGTATCATTCAATTTCTGTAGTTGTGGGAACATTGGGCTGGTGTCATCTAGATCAAAACGCGTGAAGGCGGTCCAAGAGTTATGTAGGGACATAGATCCAACGCCGATGCAAGTAGTCTTAAGTTGTTCCCACTTGAGTTTACAGGTGTCGAACTTGGTGTTATCGCTTATCTCTGTGTATATATCTTTCTGGAGATGGAGCTGGAAGACGCCTAACAGTATGTCTTCTTCAACGTCCCAAGTGCTATCTCCAGAGGGCTTTGTATCGATAAGATGACGCCGGAAACCATTCATTCGGGTAATGGCCTTGAAGCGAAATGACCAAGTAGTCCAATTTGATGAATCTAAGATCTCCTGGGGCGTTCCCGAGGGGATAGTGAATGTGGGTGCCATATGATGTAATGAGGTGAATTGCCAATCCGGACCAGCGGAGCAATTGTAGCCGGATCAATTAGAGATCAAATCAGTATCTTTGACGCGTGATGTAACTGCACGCGCGTCAATCCTTTGGTTCCAGGGGCCAAGGGAGTAAGATGTCGTCTGATAACAGAGGTTTGTGGGGAAGGAGGGTGTTATAGGAATAAACGTGTGTGGTGATCTCTGTGGATTTTAGATACGGGCAGGGCCCATAACCTGTTGAAAATAGACGCAGTATGTGTGATTAGATAGCAGCAGATGATAAGATCGCAGGCAGATCTATCAGACAATAGTTCAGTTTGGTTGACACAAAACTGATATAAATAATGTACCTATCAGACAATAGCTACAACGCGTCGTTAGTACTGTGAGATAAGATGTCATAGTGTAAATACTCACTTCAGTTTGGTTGACACAAAACTGAAGTGATCTACGTACTTTGTGGGGTTCTTAAGTACCTGAGACCACCACTAGATGCAGTACAGTTAACTACCATCACGGATCACTAAGTAAGTCCGAGGATCAGTTGTAAGTAGCTACCGATTGTCCTAAATCACTCTATCAATGTAACTAACGCGTGCTGCAGCATATGAGCTGAGCCGGTGATGCCCAGTCCGGGTGATCCGACGCGTCAGCACATCCGAGTTGTGATCACATCACAACACACCTGAGACTCTGGGCAGTGCAGATCTCAACAAAATAACTATGGACCCCGTCAAAGTCAAAGGAATTAAAGACTGGCCAACCCCATCAACACTAAAAGAAGTCAGAAGTTTCCTAGGGTTTTGTAACTTTTATCGAAACTTCATACCCAACTTTTCCATAAAAGCAAGGCCACTGAATGACTTAACAAAGAAAAACAAACAATGGGAATGGATGACAAAGGAAGATCAAGCCTTTCAAATCCTAAAAGAAACTTGTGTATCCTATCCAGTACTTCGCACTCCAGACTGGACAAAACAATTCATTCTAGACACTGATGCGTCAGGATTCGCTATAGGAGCAGTCATATCCCAAGAATATGAAGATGGATTACACCCAATCGCATACTATTCCAGGATGCTACTAGACGCAGAAAAGAACTACGACGCTCATGACAAAGAACTAGCAGCAGTGATCTTTGGATTAAAAAGTGGACGACCATTCTTCCTAGGAGCCGACAAACCAGTTAGAATAAAAACAGATCACAAAAATCTCACTTACTTCAAAGAACCACAGAAATTAACAGGACGACAAGCCAGATGGATGCAATACATGCAAGACTTTAATTTTACCATGGAACACATCCCTGGACATACACACACTATCGCCGACACACTTTCTCATCGCAAAGACCTTAACAAGGGGGTAGAAGAACAAAAAACCACTTTACTACCACCCGAAATCTTTGCGAGAAAAACCTACCTACCAGACAAACCTGACAAACGACAAGAAATTCTAAGACAATTTCATGACACCCCCTTCGCAGGACATCCAGGAATAGCTAACACCTGGGACTTAGTCAAACAACACTATGAAGGACCTAGACTACGACAATTTGTAGAACAATATGTCAAAGGTTGCGCCAAATGCCAAGAGTCCAAGACCAATATACCCAGAAAGAAAGCCATGACTTTTCCACTTGACACACACGTTGAACAAGGCCCCTTTCAATACGTATCGATGGACCTTATCACAGATCTACCCAAATCAGAAGGGTTTGACAGCGTCCTTACCATAGTCAACCAAGGATGCTCCAAAGCGACAAAATTCATCCCATGCAACAAAACGATTGATGGAACAGGAGTTGCACACGAGTATCTGAAACACCTTGTGCCCTGGTTCGGCATTCCCAAATGAATCATCTCCGACAGAGACCCTCAATTCGCATCAAATTTCTCCAAAGCCTTATGTAAAAACCTAGGCATCAAACAAAACATGTCCACAGCGTTTCACCCCCAAACCAATGGACAGACAGAAAGAATGAACACATGGCTAGAACAATACCTAAGACCCTGGACCACAACTCACCCGCATTCCTGGGCAAAGATGCTCCCTCTGGCAGAATACACACACAACTCATGGAAACATGAAACATCACGAAGATCACCACATGAACTCCTCATGGGATTCAAACCCCAGATTAACATCAGTCTAGAAGACAATAATGTACCCTCATCCACCAATCACCTAAAACTGTTGAAGCAGATGGGCGCAGGTTATGATAAGAGCGATAAGATCCTTAAGATCTATCACAAGATATTTCAGTATTGTGTAAGACAAGACTATAATTCAGTAATACCTATCACAAGATATCTACAACACGTGATTAGATGCGAGAGATAAGATAGGAAACAGTAAGTACTCACTTCAGTATTGTGTAAGACAAGACTGAAGTGATCTATCGAAATACGACGCTCTTAAGTACTCCAGAGCGTCTCTAAGTACACTGCAGGTAGCTACCATCAATAAGAAACAAAGATCATACAAGGATCAGTCGTTAGTAGCTACCGATTGTCATCAATTAACTTATCATTGTAAGTAGCGCAGATCTCAGCATATGAGCTGAGCCGGACCGCATGATCCGACGCGTCATGCGCCTGAGCTAAGCCAGTGATGCCCAGTCCGTGTAACCGACGCATCAACGCGTCTGAGCTGTGATTACATCACAACGTCCCAGGGTAGTGGTAACACACCAAATCAATGATAATCTCAACAAAAACAACTAGAAGAAGCAAGACAAGACGCCCAACAACTTCTTGAATGTAAGCAACAACCCCTAAAACCCGACATCAAAGAAATGGAAGAAGGAACCCTTGTATGGCTAGAAGCAAAGAACCTCAAAACATGAGGGACACGCAAGTTAATGCCTAAAAGATATGGCCCGTTTCCTATCACAAAAAGAATTTCCAAAGCCGCATATCAGTTACAACTTCCGCCATCAATGAAGATACATGATGTCTTCCATGTCAACTTACTTCTCCCTTATAAGGAGACGGAAGAGTATGGCACGCCGTTTACACAACCTCCACCGACCATTGAAAACGAGGAAGAATATGAAATTGAAGCGATTCTAGACATGAGAAGATTCAGACGAACACGTAAACTTCAATATCTCATACATTGGAAAGGATACCCTGCATCAGATGACTCATGGGTCGACCACCATGACCTCAATGCCCCAGAACTTCTAAAAGAATATTACTCCACCTCGGCTGGACAATCCCAAGTATAAAAACACCACCCACAAACGACTATCCCTTACCGCTCTACCCCGCAAACACAACAAACATGTCTTCCACCCAGAACTCTCCCACTGCTTCCACTGCCACCCTCATACCCACTCCACCTTACTCCCCTGCACTTATCCACCTGCCACTGTCCAGAGAACCTTCCCCCTCTACAGCGGCAACCATCAACACCAGAATACTCATCTGACGCGCCGCACAACATGCCGCGATGATTGTACAAGCGCACGAACTATGGGAAGACGACTCCCTCACCACCATACTGAGAGCCTTCGGTAATCAATCTCCTACCCGAGGAGTCAACTCACCCGTCAGAACCCATAGCCCTTCCTATCACGTCCGCTCCCCTTCACCTGACCCCATTCCTATTCCCCCACGCACTACCACCCCTATCGTCCAACGAGTCGAAAACATCATTCTACTAAACGAAAACTTCGCCCCAATAGACCTCGAAAGAACTCCACCCCCCGTTTACGAACCACCCGCCAACCGCACCCAACTCACCGAATTAGAAGAACTTGGAGAAGGATGGGAAGAAGGAGACCTCAGACTAGATCTACTGATCCCGGACCCAGGCAATGAAGACGACACACTTCCCCCTCGCTTTGTCCTCCCTGACCTCACACATGGCTTCCCCTCCTTGCTAGCCACCTACGGTCCCGGATGTCCCACTCATCGCATTCCCATTCGAGCTCGAGCCGACCCTTACCCCCGCCCTCTTCTTACACAGAAAGATGCCTTCCTGTTCAAAGAAGGCCTCAGACACACTAAAGCCATAGACAAGGCACTTAGGTTCAAACAAGACCTATCCTTAGAAGCAGAAGTGCGTCGCTATCGATTTGCCATAAAGAAAACACGACAAATGGCGAATAGTCTTGTCGCCGCTCGCGAAAGATATCACAACATGGTATGGGAAATAAGGGACTCAGAAATCAAACTAGCCAAGGCTAATGCCAAAGCTCGCCTCGAACCACGGGTCTTGTTCAGAACCATGCCCCAACTTACTGACCAGGAGCATAAAGACGCTAAAGAAGCCCTGTTGGACCCATGGTACCAATTCCTCCCTCGACTCTCAGACAAATGTTCCTGGTGTCACGACGGAGGACACAACACATTTGAATGCCCCAAAATTGCCATCTGTGTCCTTTGCAATCATCACGGACATATAGCTGACCACTGTAGAAACCCGCACCAACGATGCAAAACCGACAGAATATGTCGAGTTCCCCGCGACCAAATTCACTTCCACACTCATCGCTGCCAATCGACCCTCCTCCCCTACGTCGCCTAGATGTTAACAAGGGGGTGATGTCACAAGAACTGGCTCTTCGGACCGGACTGGCAACCGGGCAAGCCTACCCGGACAGACCTCACAATTTCCACGTGACTTCATGACTCACTTCGCCTCACATGTACCAGCACCTTCCAGCGTGCCCTAGTCTCGATTGCCTCACCGTTACCTTGTGTCTACTATTTGATATAGGATACATTGTCTATATAAACCTGTCTGTAGAAAAGGACAAGCTCTAAGCTTGTTCTCTTGTGAAATATCACTGGATTCTAGCTTAGGACTGTAGGCTTGCAGAGAATCAAGCAGTCGACTCAGAAACACTTTCTACTCTCTAAGTCTCCAAACGCGAAGACTTATTCGTTGTCTTCCCACTCCGCGGTATACACTAGCCTTTGCTGTGTTATCACCGAGATCCCCGACTCTCATGAGAACTTGTCATCTCACTCAACTCAGTGCGCACGTCTCACGCATGAAACAATTTGTCAGTGACACCGCCCCCAGTCGGTGACAAGGTGAGAGGCTTGCATGTTGCCTTTACAAGTGTAAGAAGGATTCTAAGCAGTCCAGGTACAGAGGGAATCAGGCTTTATCTCCAAGGCACCAAGCCTCAATCTCTGTTATGGCATCGTGGCCGTAAGAGCGTTAGCTCAAGGTTCAGTGGGGCCAAGTCCTTGTGACTTGGTTCAAGGGGTTCAGTGGGGGCCAGCTCAAAGAGACTGGGTCAAAGGTTTAGCGTCTCAAGGCTGAGTCAGACAATGACTCAGTCTGCAGACAGAGTCGATCTCCTGGTTTCACAGAAGAGGAGGACGGTGAGAGAGAGGTAGAGGAGGAAGAGGAACACAAGGATATCTTTGAGGTGTGCTCAGGTCAGGCAGAGTGTAGGCCAGCACAAGCAAGTTGTGATTTTGAAAGAGTATACAGGGTAAGGGATGCGACAGGAGATGGGACAAAGCTAAGCTTGGGGCATTTCCCCAGCTTCTACAGGCACTTAAATACTGTATGTAGCGAGGCTGTACAGTATTATATGCGGAACAATAGATAAAAGGTAAGCCAATAGCAGAAGAGACTCGACAATAGATGAAACATAAGAGGTGAAACAATTAAGGGACCATCAGCATCAAGGGATGAAACAATAACCAAGGTGAAACGTTTAAAGAACAATAAGGAACATATTTGTTATGGACGAACCAAAAGAGGGGTAGATCATAACAATCTCTGGGGCCAAACATTGCCCTACCTAGCTACACACCCCAACCCCATCACACAGAGACTACACTAGGAACAGGGCCTACATCATCACAAGTGGCTGCACATGTACAAGCATCACCAATGCGTCATTGGGGCAAAGCTATGGGTGCTGTCATCACACTCACCATCATTGTGGGTGTCAGTGGTGGCATAATATCCAGACAGCAAGATAATTGGTAGTGATAACCAGTTCACCCTCTGTTCACATCACAGGATGGCACATACTATCACCTATGGGGAACTCGCCATTCCATGACCATCTCGCCAGTGTCATGAACCATTTCCCGGAGAGGGCCCTTGAAGGACCCTTCCTTATAGGAGGAAACCCAGCCTCTATGATGCCACCCTGTTCACACGAGCAAAAGGGGTGAGTAGAGGTGTCCACAATATCGCGCACACATTGTTGCGCGAGCGATTCTCGGCACAATCGACATACAGCAAGCCCCACTTAAAGACAACCCTTCTAGCAACTAAGGACAGTATTAGAGCCTTCCTAAGGACCCTTTGGAACGACCCTAGGAACTCTACAATAGGTACTAACCTAGTATCAAAGGCCCTACAACGCGTTATTAGAACAACTCTAATAACTATAGAACGAACTATAAGGCAACACTAAGGACCTTAATAGAAGTATTAGGGTCGACTCTAAGGACCCTTATAGAACTATATAAGGGCCTTATAAGATAACACTATTCCATAACCAAACTACAAGTCCTCAAATGACCGGCCCTAAACTAACTAACAGGAAATGAATCAGGTGCTTGCACGTGCACTAAAACAGTAAACACGTGGATAATGGAAACTCTTACTCATCAAGAGGAGCTTCTTACTCAGCAGCTTACTGAGCATGACTGAGCATGCTCAGTAAGCGTCCTCCGACTTCTTACTCATCACTCTATTGTGCTTGATAACAAGGTTATGACTTGTTCCCTATTTAGCAGTTCTCTTGTAGTATATAAGCGCTCAATAAAGTAGCGGACAGTCCTCAGACTGTCCATTTGTTTACGGCACTCTCCATCCCTGGGATACTCCTTTAAGGACCATCCCCTTGTGACTATCCTGGCCTCTTCTCTGCGTGACTGCTCTACTCTCACAGTAACAATACCTCTCTGGTATTTGTTGCTACTCTGGACTCTACTCCTTGCCCACGCGGTCTTGGACGTTTATCGACTCGTCTTCGAGCTTATCCCTCGCTCTTGAACTGGATAGTTCAACAGTGAGTCTTGACAGCCAGTCACAAATGTCACGAAAGTAATGGACATGTAACACATGCCAAATTAAAGTCCACCCGGGATGAAACATTCCTGTGTATTTACAAAGGCAATTTGATTAGGTGGGGACTAGGGAAAATAGTTGTAATGGAGTAGCATTATCAAGTGAAATCCAGGACTTGGCTATGTATGGAACGTGGTGCTCACATCATGGGCCAGTGCCATACGAGTAAAAGTAAAAGGTCGATATATATCATTGTTATAGCTGCCTGTAGCCACTGCTCATACGTATGGTCTTGTGCTGGCTGATTGGACCGCCTGTAACATGGCATTGATAAAACAGCAGTGACCCAGACTCCTCTGATGGTGATCACCCAGCTGGAATCAAACTCCGCACTCCGCCATGACAGAAAGCATGATGCAGGCGTGACCCCCAGCCAAAATACTACTCGAAAACCACTCAATGGACCTCCATTTTTTCTTTGCTAGAATGACATTAATGGCACTCAATAGTATAACTACAAAGTTTTAAATGGGGTTGTTCGAGCAGATACAGGGAAAAATGAAATTGGCGAGATGGTCGTGGAATGGCGAGTTCCCCATAGGTGATAGTATAGCCAGCCCAAAGCAACAGACATTATTGTTGTTTTCAGATAATGTGACATGCCAGAAATTTCCAAAAAGAAAAGGGTCGGTAGAAAGAACTTGATGTATCTTGCCAAATTCTAAGCAAAAAATCCTAAAAGATAGCATGTTCAAACCAGAATGAAAACTGGATTCTAAATTTAGTGTACCAAGAATGACTAATTGAAATGTCGGAGATGTCAAAATCAGTATGTGGTAGGTGCACTGCAGCTAATGGTAAAGTACCCCACCAGCCTCTTTGAATCGTCAAACGTCCTCCTGTGCGTAATCCATAATAAATATGGCTGTTCCCATGTCAATTTTCAACACTCCTTGCAAGTCCTTGATGGTGATGAAACTCCGGGATAGCTGTGTGATTTGGGTGAAGCCTTGTGATTTGAGCACTCTACCAAATTCTGAAAACTTGAAGCCTTTCATATTGTGCAATGGGTTGTCCTTGAATTCTTGAAACCATTGTTCAATCTCAACAGATATCTTGACAGCCAGTGGCAGCAGTGGTGGTGCCACCTGATTGCCTGCTGGTTGCATGCTGAGGATTTGTTGGTACTGGCCCCACTCCAGACGAAGGATGATAGAAATTGTAATGCCATGGCCCCCCATTGTGCCAAAGGGAGTGGCTCCCTGAAACAGATCAGGTGATCGCATTGAGCAAATCTTGGTCATTCATGCCTCATGAAGTAAGATCATTGCTGGTTTCTCTTCTATGGTTGCCATATTCTTCACCTAGTATCCAGACCTGTCATTTGTGCATTTTGCAAATAAATGATAGAGTATGCACCACAGCATTTGACCAGAGCCCAAGATCTTGCAAACTCAGACAGTAGCAGACCCCAGTTGATGTATTCAGGTGACAATAGGCATCATGGCCAGCCATCTTTGTATGGTAGTCACATCGCCACTTATTCTGCAGTTTATCAAGGATCTCTTCTTGTTCCTTCTCAAGGGGATCAATGACTGAAGCAGTTGCAGAAGTGGGATTCTAATATCAGATTTGTTAGAGCTGAGTGAGCAATACATTGTCAGTGCATACCTTCTTTCCCTTTCCATCCGCGTTTCCTGTCTTTTTCTCTTCCATCATTCTATCTTCAAAGCAGACCATGAGATTCTTGGGAGGTCCTCACTTTGAGAGCTTTCCGGTTGCAAGGCATGGAGGTACAATTAGAGCCCTCATCTTCATGATGAAGATTTCAAGTTCACTCTCATCCTCAATTGAAGTAGCAGGGGCCTTCACTTTATCATTAGACAGCTTGTATCATAGCTGCAAAGCATTTGGATGCCAGCCTAACTTCTCTCCAACAGCATCGTGGAGATTGTGGAGAGTTGTGGTGGAATCAATGGCAAACGGACTATAACCGCCATCAGATTTTCTCATGGCACAAGGAATCTTGAAGGCTTGTGTACAATACAGTAGCGAGCATATTTATCATAATTGAAACCTACCACATGTCTCCAGGTCAGTTTCATCGTCATCAAAGTCTGATAACTCCTTGGGGCCATCTGGAAAAGTCCTGCTTTTGCTCAAGGATTGTGGTGCCCCAACTTGATCCCTCTGAACCACTGAGGATGATGTTTTTCAACCTGGGGCATAGCTGCGGATTGGCACTGGTTCAACCTCCATTGCATCATCATCACTAGCCATACCACTTGAAGAGTTGTCACTTTCAGATTCAATCATGGCCGAAACAAAGCTTTTTGTCGCCTCATATGTGCCATGATCCATGGAAGCATTGTGTGCCCAGTCCTTGCCAGAGTCTTGTGCCAACCGATCTTTTTCAAATTTGCTGATTGTTTCTAACAGAGTAGAGCTGTTGGTTCAACTCATAGTTGAATGGGGTTTGGTGCTGCTTGATGAAGATGAAGGGATAGGATTGCTCTTCTGAGCTTGTCTATACTGATGCTCTGCAGAAAGTGAGATACTCATTCCTGCATCTGAGTAGCCATGTTTTCACCCAGTGACAGCAACCTGCTGAGTGGTCACATCCATATTTTGAGCTCCAACAGGCCCTGACTGATGCTCAGGTTAGAATACCATGGCATTTGGACATTTGGGCACTACTCACATGAGGTGGAAGGCTATTGCTGCAAGTACCATGTTGACAGGATGGTTGAGATGTCACAATGCCACAGTCTGCTTGTAATCCTTTCACTTCACATGCTTTGCAAACATCCCCATTCCACTTGCATCTGGTCTTCTGTGCCCTACATCTCATACAAGCAGCCCTTCCCTTCACCTTGGAGGTTGAAGAAGCTAGAGCTGGTGCATGCTCTGAATGAAAAACAACAGCACAGGTCAGCTACTGAGTGCCTATCTCCAATGAAGAAGTAACTCACCTGTATCTGGTTCCTTGGCCTGCATATCACAAGGCTCACTGGCTTTTGCAACTGCTTTTACTGCCCAGTGTTTTTTGGGTGGCATGAAGTGAGCAAGTGAGGTGCGAGTGAATTACATACATACTACAGTAACAAGTCCAGGAACGTGCGGGTGAGTTTGTAAGGCTGACTGGTCCAGCATGGAAAGGGGAGAGAGGGGAGAAGAGACTTTTCTATTCCAGAGAGTAGCTAAACACTTTATATACAGGAGGAGAGAGGAAATATGGAAACATGTGTAGTGACATCAGTAAGAGACTACACGAGATCTGGCAAGACTGCATGAAAGGCATTTGGAACATGTGATTCCATAGCCAACCGATTGCCTACCTTACACCTCCCAGGGGCTTGAAATTTTGACCATCCTCAGTCAAAGTGTCTTGAGCAAGTCTTTGGCCTTGCGCGTGCATGGTCTCATCATTGCAAAGGGGGTGGGCATTGCAGCAAGGCAGGATGGGGTGGGGCATGCTTGCAGTGTGTGCCTCATGTTGAATGTGTCATCTGTGTCATTGCGTGCAGTGGTGCTGGTGTTGTTGTGTCCTGGAATGCAGGCATGGTGTGGCAAAGCAGGAGGGGGTGTGGTGTGCTTGCAGCATGTCAAATGTGTCATCACGACATGGTGCTGCTGGTGTCATTGAAGTTGTTGCCATTGCCATTGTTTTTGCTGCTGCTGTTGTTGTTGTGGAGGCAAGCAGTGAGCCTGGCTTGTATGGCTGTCATGCTGACATCTTCTGGCCATGGCATTGAGGTCTTCTCCATAGCAGGTGGTGGTGGGACATGTGGACGATAGCACACAAGCAGGTGATGAGACAAGAGGGGGCGGATGGTGTGGTTCACCTTGTGAACACTTGCCATAGTCGTTGAGCTAGTGTGTGGGGTCAGCATCCAAAAACCTAAAACAAGACATGAGGGGTCTCTGGTAATCATCTTGTGGCCAAGGTGACAAGGTCTTTGCCACTGCAGGTGATGGCAGCATGTGGGGATGAGGGCGTACGTGTGGGTGGGGATGTGATGGAAGGGGAGGCATGGTGCAGTGTGGTGCTTGCATGGACAGCTTCTCCTGTGACGACGTCATGATGGCAACTGTTGATCTTTCTGCAGGACGGCGTTGCTGAGCTTGGGTTCAAGGCCTTTGGTCTTCTTGGGTGATGCTGGTGGTGTGAGGTGACAGCAGTGCATCGTTGCTGGTGTCATGTGTGACTGAAACTTGGTGCTAGGTGTGATGTCAACTGAGATTGAGGATGAAATTAAGAGGGCCATGGACTGAGCTGAGGTGGTGGTGGCAGATAAAACTAGAGCTGGGTGGTGACAGGAGATGTTGGGGCAGTGGCAGCACCTGGCAATGGGAGTGAGACAGTGGGCCAGGCTGAGGCAGCAGACAGGGCAGAGACAGCAGCGGCTGGAGATGCTGGAGATATGGCGGACTAGGCTGAACTGATGGCTGATGGGGCAGGGGAGGCAGCTGGCATTGTGGGCAGCATGAGAACTGGTGAGGAGATGACTGAGGCAGGTGAAGGTGAGGCCATGTGAGATGGGATGGAGCTGGCAGCAGTGGTGGTTGAGACAACAGTGGTGGAAACTAAGATAGCAGAACTGGCTGACATTATGGATGCTATGGCAGATGGGGTGTGTACAGCAACAACGGAGATGGCTGGCAATGAGACTACTGAGACAGCAGCAGGTGGTGCTGTACTGACGATGGCAGGCAAGGCTAAGATGGAGGCTGCTGATGATATTGGGACTGATATGGTGGCGACAGATGCAGATGAGTCTGGGGTGGTGGCAACTGAATTGCATGTGACAGTGTGCAAGCATGGGGGTGAGGCAGCAGCTGAGATTGTGGGCAAAGCAGGGACAGGGACAGGCAGGACTGAACGTGTGGGGGTGATGGCTTGTGTGGCAGGGACAGCGAAAGGGGCAACAGCAATGACAGGAGCAGGAGTGGGGGATGTGGATCATGGTGGCCAAATGGTATGTCAAGTCCAAGTTGTCTTTATCGCAAGCCCACTGGTCGCATGGGTCTTGACCACTTTGTCTTCTACAATATCATATTGGCAAGTACAACTGTCAAGAGTACAAATAACACAACACTAAGAATATGCACAATACTTGTACCAGCCACAACAGTCCAAGGGAGAAACAAGATAAAGTGCATCAAGTAGGGTTGTATATATGTCTCTGTCAGATAATTCAGTCATTGACAAGCAGACCAAATCACTGTTTTGTCAAATGTGATACTTCATTGCTGAAAATGCAAGCTCAATTGGGTTCAAATCAGGTGAATATGGAGGCAGGAATTCACAACACATTCCCCTGGTGGAAGTAGGTCACATCAAACACATTACAGGTCTAGTATGTTATTACAAACCTTGACTCAATCATCTCAACAATATCCACATGCTTGTGAATCCAACAATTGTCCATAACAATGATGGAGTTGGGGCCAGGGTATGGTTCCATAACCTTGAGAAGACTGCCAATAAATTGTTGAAAAGTTTCAGTGCAAAATGAGCCTTCAACAATCTTGTGGTGTAAAATTCCATCAGTGAATGAGATGGCAGGAAGCACAGAGAATCTATGAAATGGAGTCAAACAGTGGAATCAGACAGAAATTGAGTGACTTACCGTCTGCCATGAACAAAGAAAGCTTTATGCTGTGCCTGTGTACCACGAATAGACCAAGCTGCCTCTCAATATGTTGTTCAATGATCTACAGAGCTCTCATCAATAAAAACAAGCTGATCAGCTGAGTACATGCTGATTTGATTGAGGTATGCAAGCCACTTTTCTTCTGAGCACTCAATTGCAGCACGTGAAAGCTAAATCATGAAGTCACCAATAGATGTATCAAGTCTCAGTGCCCATACCTTTTTCATTGTGGATCTGCCAGCTTGCAGTGTACGCCAGATGGTTGACCTTGAGACACGTATCCCAGAATTTGCTGCAAGCATATCCTGCAGCTCATCAAGGTACAGATCAGGTGCATCATGAATTCTCCCAAACAGGTACTAGTATAGTTGTTAGGATTACCCCACAGTAGTGGTTTCACATATGCTTACCTCTACATCTGCTCCACATAGTGCCTGATCAGATCTACGATGCCGCACCACTGCTACATCTGAGACAGCATTGTGCTCCTGGAAGCATCATAGAATCCTTTCAACTGAGCTAACTGATACACCTGTGTAATTTGAAATATTTTGCTTTGAGAGCATGGCTGACATTTGAACCACAATTTGCTGGACTTCAAGGGAGACCTTTTGGCCTCTTGCCATCAGAGAGGAAGCAGGGAACAAAGTGCTAGATGCCTACATCATTCCCACAACCGTGACCATGCCTACCCAACAAGGGCATGTCCGAAATTCAATGTATCTGTTCTTGGAATTTGGAAAGTACATTTCATTCTGGTTTGAATGGGCTATTTTTAATGATTTTTTACTTAGAATTCGGCGAGATACATCAAGTTCTTTCTACCGACCCTTTTCCTTTCGGAAATTTCCGGCGCGTCACGTTATCTGAAAACGACAATCATGAATAATAAGTTGTAATGTCGCACTCCGTCTCGTGACTGGCAGTAACGCGTCTTGATTGCAACTTGCCAGTCACCCCTTGAACGCGGTCTTCATGGCGTCCACACCACCTCCCCCTTCCCCATTCAACGCCAACATTGGCCACGCACCCTACGCTTCTTCACCCTCATATCATCACTCGCGATCGTCTATCAATTCTTCTTTCTCATTTGCCCCACAATCCTTGGTCGGCTCCTTCGTTGGCGGTAATCCTTTGCACCCACATCCCCTCGCTCTCGACCCAAATCGCTCAGTTCTACCATCTTCCCCTTTGCGGTTTTCTCCTCGCGCGTATCGTCGCGCAAAAGGGAGCATCGGCCGACATCCTCTGGCCAATGACAACACGGACGTCTTCCAGGATTTGGGCGATGAAGACGACGAAGACGTCGAGTGGGGCATGATTGACCGCTTGCGTCTTTGGCGCCATGATGCCCTCATGCAGCACCTGTATGACACGGCCGTATTTTGGGGTGACAAGGTCCTTTCCTGGACTAGTGCGTCTTAGATTAGATTGTTGTCCTCCCCATCCTCACCCACGCATGCACAGACGATCCAAACGACGCCTTTTGGCTTGCCCAGACTTACTTCATGACCCATCGTTACTCCCGTGCAGAGCGCCTTCTCACGCGTCCTTTCTCCACGAAGCCCCCCGCCATCCCTTTTGATATGAAGGGAAAGGCTCGCGAGCCTGTTTTCCCTCCCCGGCTTCCCGTCGGTCCTGCCGCCATGGTTGACGTTGCCGCAGAACAGCAAGAGGGAGTGTCGCGTCTCGTGGACATGAGCGTCGTGTGCCGCTATCTTGCTGCCCAATGTTTGGTCAGACAGGGAAAGTGGGCCGATGCAACGGAAATGCTTGGCGAAGCCAATCCTTTTCGTAACTCAGGCGAGTCCGTACATCAGCGTGGTGGTGCTCCTACGGACTTAAAAAATTACCAGGACGTAGTGGGCCCGCGGTGCCAAATACCGACGGAGGGATCAAGGTGAACGACGATTTCCCTGTGCTTTTCCCAGCGTTAATACGAACGCCAGGTCGAAGCGTCCATGTGCAACCTCCGCGGTCTTTTGATGTTAAAACTCAACCGTGGGGATCAAGCGAAAGCTTGTTTCATGGAAGCTCTCGCGCTAGATGTCAAATGCTACGACGCGTTCGAACAATTGGTAGGAGGGGAGATGATGTCTCTCGAGGAGGGTGCGCCGCCTCCCCTGTTTGAGTATTTATTGCGCCACCGACTTCGTTGCAGAGTGGGAGTTCGTAAAGTCCCTTGCATACAAGGAACAGACGCCAGACGATGCCGAGTTCGTACGTCTCGTCTACACCTCACGGCTTCGAAAGTATAAGCACGCCGAGGAACACGCGTTAACGCGGAGGCGGCTTGTAAAAGAGTTTGGCCTCTCGGACAATCCTGACGTATTGTTCTCGTTTGCCGATGCACTGTACGCGCAGTTCCGGTGGTCTGACTGCTATGCCATCACTTCACGGTACGGCCATTCCTCCCATCGGTTGGATGCCTTGTTTTGATCCTTCGAAACAGAATACTGGGCTTGGTGGCGGTACATACGCCCACAATTCCCTTACATATTGCGTGCATGCACCACCTATCACATTTACATTCCAAGCTCTTCATACTCGCGCACGAGCTTGTTGACCGCGAACCAGAATCAGCGACAAGCTGGTATGCGGTCGGGGTGTGGTACTTGACGCAGAAAAGGTGGGCGGACGCACGCACATACTTTAGGTGAGCCTGCTTCTCATCATCTATAGACGCGGCGGCTAATTCATGAGCAGTAAAACATCTCTGATGGATCCACGCTTCGGCCCAGCATGGATCGCTTTCGCTCACACATTTGCGTTTGAAGGTGAGCATGACCACGCCGTGACGGCATACTCAACATGCGCGCGCATGTTCGCCGGGTAAGTATTCATCTAGCACCGTTGTCATCTTACGACTATTGACAGAGCGAGTCCAGATCTCACCTACCACTCATGTTCATTGGTATGGAACATATCGTCCTTTCGAATTATGGGCAGGCCGATGAAGCGCTCGATGCGGCTAACGCTATGTGTGATGGGGACCCATTGTTGATCAATGAGCGCGGTGTAATGGCCTTCAACCACGGAAGGTGTCTCCCACGAATTCTTTGCTGGACCGCTCCAGGCACTGACGAAGAGGTTGGACACAGATACGCCGACGCCGTTGCCATGTTTAAATCGGCACTTGACATTGCCCAGGTTACGCAAACCTCCCAGGCATCTTGGGCTACAACGTGGCTGAATCTCGGTACGAGCTATCGGAAGCTCGGCAGACTTAAGGAAGCAAGAGAAGCGTATGTCAAAGTGCTCGAAGTTGACTCGAGAAGTGCACCTGCACTAGGCTTCTTGGGGCTCGTGTATCACCTTATGGACCAGTTAGACGATGCAATCATCAAGTATCACGAGGTACGCCATGCCCATTCCCCGTCTCATTAAGTAACGTCCAGGGGTCTCTCCGCGCCGTTACGGAGACGTCCGTCTGATGACCTCTCTCGCCATACTTCTTTTCTTCTCCGTTCCCACCCCTTTTCTGTCCGTGACGTTTTTCGGAGCTGGCATGGAATGCTGATGTGGGCGCACCTCGCCGCCTATTCGGGCACTGATTACAGGCACTGTCTGTCAACCCAATTAATGCTCACGTACTAGAGTTACTCAACCTCGCACTCGAAGCAAGCGCTGAGGCGGGCCCGTTCGCACGTCTCGGTGGGGCGGGCCGGAGTGACGAATGGGCGGGGCAGATGCGAGCGCACGCAGCGCGTGAGGCACAGCTGAGGGTGTTACGGGCCAAAGAGAAGGAGAAGGAAGCCGCGTCGTCGACGAGACCGATGTTTGGAGACGCGCAAGAAGGCATGGCACTCGAATAAGCCCTGACAGCACTCCACTCTCACTCTCACCTCCCTTCGCAGGTGGGTCCTCTCGCGTGCGAGTTGTGCTATTGGCTCAGCTCCGATCGAAGAGGAAGGGCGGGAGGTTAGCGTATGTGTGTCTGTGTGTGTCTGTGTACAACGATGTTATCCCCACGCGACCAAGTCAGCACAGCAAGGAGCAGTTGGCATGCCAGATGACAGAGACAGCACTGGCAGCCATTCCTCGTTCCTCAACGCGGGGTCGAGGCACAGATTGAGGGTTCGGTACCCTCGTCTAACCCCGTTGCGGCCAGCCGAGCCCTCGCCCAGGCAAGGCGATACTATCACCTATGGGGAACTCGCCATGCCACTACCATCTTGCCAGTCACAAATGTCATGAAAGTAATGGACATGTAACACATGCCAGATTAAAGTCCACCCAGGATGAAACATCCCTGTGTATTTATTTACAGAGGCAATTTGATTAGGTGGGGACTACGGAAGTCAGTTGTAATGGAGTAGCATTATCAAGTGAAATCCAGGACTTGGCTATGTATGGAATGCGGCACTCACATCATGGGCCAGTGCCACATGAGTAAAGGTAAAAGAGCGATATATATCATTGTTATAGCTGCCTGTAGCCGCTGCTCATTCGTATAGTCTTGTGCTGGCCAACTGGACCACCTGTAACATGGCAATAAAACAGCAGTGACCCAGACTCCGAGTCAGCGTACGGTGATCACCCTGGAATCAAACTCCACACTCCGCCATGACAGAAGCACGATGCAAAGGTGTGACCCCCAGCCAAAATGTTACTTGAAAAACACTTGATGGACTTCCATTTTTCTTTGCTAGAATGACATTAATGGCACTCAATAGTATGACTACAAAGTTTTAAATGGGGTTGTTTGAGCTGAGCAGATACAGGGGAAATGAAATTGGCGAGAGTTCCCATAGGTGATAGTATGATATGGCAACGTCAAAACCAAAACGGGAGGGGCAATGGGCAGAATTCCCGTTGCCGGGTTGCCGGCCGGCTGACCTGTGCCGATCTGATAAGTACTAGAGATCGATCATCTTATATTATTCTCGGTTACACAACTACTCCGAATGTGGATAGCAGTTCGGCACTTTTACTCACGCATCCGGGGTGTATTCGGTGTGGGGGCAGTGTGAGGCTCAGGGTAACTACCGTAATTTCTATACGGTTCGTGCTGCAACACCGAGGCTCTTACGAGTGTCTTCGTGGAGGTTGATGAGGACTTCAAGGGTAGGGATTTTATCCGTGTTCATTGCGGAACTACATGGAGGTCTTCCATATTTCACCTGGTGGCATTTGATTGGCAGGTCTTGGATAGTATTGTGGAGGGGTTGTGACGGGGTCACTGTCATCATCCTTCATCGCCCCGCCCCGACATTGCCGTGGAAAATCCGCGGGCCTGTTGGTGGGCGGTTGCAGACAGTTCAGAACCGGACGCGAGGTACGACCGCACATCGGTCTTCCGGAATCGCTGCGGCGTCGTTGCAGCTTAGTGAGAGGTCGACTTGCGGGCCCCTTGGCACGGATCAGTACAGTTGCGCGGCGCTGCGATGGAAGGACGAGCGGTGACCCATTGTGCCTGGTCCTCGGCGTTATCAAAAGCGAAAGATCAGCAGACTGAACTGTCGACACGAGGAAGCTAGGGCGACGTTGGGTCGTCCGATCATCACCTGTAGTAGTCATAACATTGCCCAAACCCAAAAATTGGCCCCCCATGGCTGTGCTTTTTTATTTAACTTATTTCGGCACTGTGTTCATTTTTCGGGTTGTGGTGAGCGAGCGAACGTGGCCCAGACCCCTTTTATATGTAACCCCCCGGACAGCCCATGCACGTTCCATGCTCCACAGGTCGACCGTATGAAGAATCAACAACAACAATCAAGGCAAGCGAGCTCCGCATTTCAACAGCGGCGCCTGGTACTGCGTGACACCTACCACGACTCGGTTTCAGGCTAAAAATTATATCGGGGGTCCGCATTTTCATACACTTGCCGCGCACCGATTCGGGACTGAACAGCGCCACGTCACGACGGAGGACTGGATGAGGTGTTGGCACCCGGCTTAAGCACACCGCGGGTGTGGGGTAGCGGCGGCGGCGGCAACGATAGCCGCCGCAGGGGTTGGTGGGTGAGGGAAAAGGAGATCGGTCGACCCTTATGGGCGTGGAGAGTCGTAACGAAGCTTCAGATGGCGGTACTTGCGGAGGGAGTACAGCGCCAGCGTTTCTATTGATTGCGACGGCACGAGCCCATGTGAACGATAGATTAGAACGCGTGTGTGCGCACGCACCGTTTTTTATGTACTCCCCAAAGCGCAAGGCCTGCTCTATCTCCGCGGGATCCTTGAGACTACGGTTCTCTAATCAAACCTCGTGAATGAGCCCGAAGGTTATGCACCGCTTATCGATAGCGCTGAACGAACTCTCGAACATCCTACGCATGCGGCCGTTGAAGTCATAGCTGTATGGGCGCGTGGCTGTTATTATCTCCTGGAGGGAACACAAGGAGGGAGAGTTACTTGGGATCAGGGTAATCGCGGCCCAAACGATGGAGTTCTTTATAGAGCGCGAGAACGCGCTGGCGGGTTGAAGACATGAGAGGAGGTGTTGCCGCGGGCGGGCGGCGAAGAGACGGCCGGCTTTGGGTGGATCACGGTGCCAACCGGATGAATTAGCTAACGTAGCCTCTCACGTTATACCTTCTCATCAGAATTTTATTTTAGAAATGGCTTCTAAAAGAACATGGAAGACAGTACTGTGGTGATATGCTGCTGTATTATTCGGATACTCGGACGTCCACACAAGCCGTGCGCCCGACCAGCTCGTTGGCCGTGGCGCTTTCCACTGATGCCGGCACAGAGTACATGTGATCCTTGAATCCGGTTTCGGGGGCAGAGCTGTTTACAGGTGCCCATGTCAAGGACAATGCCATTTGGCGGGTCGGGTATTCCATTTTCCTTGACATTTCGAAATACAGCCCTCAGGTCTGACTACAACTCGATTGGACAACAGATGGCACGCGACAAAGTTTTGGTGGGAAAGGGATCTAAGCTCTTAGGGTTGCACAATTGATGGCTCGGATTTTCACACAAGAGCCCCGCCATCTGAGATGGCGGACAGGCCCAACGCTGATACAGTAGAAATCACGTTGATCAACGGAACGTGCGTGCTTGCCTAGCCGTTGTTGGCCGTTGGTAGGCAGCAAGAAAGGGGAGGACAGGACAGGAGACGAGACGAGCCGAAGAACTTGACGCCGGCCGATCGAGTCGAGTCGAGCTGAGATCATGAAGTCGATCCAGCATGTTGGCGCACCACCGCTTCTCCATTGGCTCATCAAACGAACGTGCGAGGAACACCTTTGAACGAATCCACTCCCTATCGTATATAAATTCTCTTCGCATTTCAATGCGCCTTCGTTCGTTCCTCCTGACACCAGAGATGGCCAACGTCGAGTCTTACGCTCCTGAAAAGGACGACTCTCAGAACTCCGACTATGTTCGCACCGGCCCGGCCGTCCGCGAGCTGGACGAGAGCAGGCGGGCCGCCCTCCACCAAGTCGACGAAGCTTCATTCTCGTCAGTAATCACACTATTTTCTTCTTTCCCCGATATTCACTCCACAATTCGCAGATGGTTCCACTTCAAAGTCTGCATTGTCGCTGGCGTCGGCTTCTTCACTGATGCGTAAGTGGGCATGACGTCGTTTACCTATGTTGCCGTCCGTTAAATCGAGTCGCCTCTCAGATATGACCTCTTCGCCATCAGCATTGCATCCCAGATGCTGGGCGATGTGTACGGCCAGAATCACAAGTTAAACACCAACCAGGATCTTGGCGTCAAGGTTGCAGCTCCCATCGGCACCCTTGTTGGCCAGCTCCTCTTTGGTTGGCTCGCCGACAGTCGTTGGTCGCAAGCGCATGTGTGAGTCCATACATCACGTATTTGGAATCTGTTGGTTCTCATCCCCAACCCAACGGACCTCCTTCAGATGGAATCGAGCTTATAATCATCATTATCGGCACTTTCGGCCAAGCGATCTCGGGTCAGGGCCCCACCGTGGGCATCATCGGTGCCCTCATCTGCTGGCGCTTCATAATGGGCGTGGGAATAGGTGGCGATTACCCTCTCAGTGCCGTCATCTCTTCCGAGTTCGCTGCTACAAGGACTCGTGGCCGTCTCATGACTGCCGTCTTCGCGAACCAAGGCTGGGGCAATTTCAGTTTGTACCCACTCTTTTTCCGTGCCGCGCCCTTTCTCACGCGTGAAATCCGTAGCTGCTGCCCTCGTTGCACTCATTCTCGTCGCCGCATTCAAAAATTCAATCATCAACGACAACTTCGCCGTGCTCAGACATGTTGATTATTGCTGGCGTTTGCTCATCGGCTTGGGCTGCATTCCCGGTGTGGTTGCCCTTTATTTCCGGCTCACCATTCCTGAAACTCCCCGGTTCACCATGGATGTCGAGCGTAATGTCAAGCAGGCAACACAAGATATCCAGAACGTCCTTGCCACGGGCGATTTCTATGTCGACCCCGATGCGGTTGTCCAGCGCGTCCAAGCTCCCAAAGCCACCCGCCGTGATTTCATCGCGCATTTCAGCAAATGGGAGAACGGCAAGATCCTTCTCGGTACTGCGTATTCGTGGTTCGCCCTCGATGTCGGTCCTCCCTCTTCGCCTTTTCCACGGCCGAGTACTTAAATAAATCGTCTAGATCGCCTTCTATGGACTTGGTTTGAATTCCTCTATTGTCCTCACCACAATCGGTTTCGGCACATCCCCACAGAAAGGCTCGCTTGGCATATACCAGAGTCTTAAGAATGTGTCTGTCGGTAACATCATCCTGTCCGTTGGAGGCCTCATCCCCGGTTATTGGGTTGCATTTTTGTTCATTGACTCGTGGGGCCGCAAACCTATTCAACTTATGGGTTTCATCATCCTCACCATGCTTTTCATCATTATGGGTTTGTACCTTCTTAACACGCAAGAATTTCTTGTATTAACGGGTCTCACTACTTTAGGTTTCGGCTACAACGCTTTAACCAAGACCCACACTGACTCCAAATATTTCGTCTTCCTTTACTGCCTTTCCAACTTCTTCCAGAATTTCGGGCCGAACACTACAACATTCATCGTTCCTGGAGAGGCCTTCCCCACCCGTTACCGATCCACGGCACATGGTATCTCCGCGGCAAGTGGCAAGCTTGGTGCCGTCATCTCGCAGGTTGGCTTTGCCCGCTTGAAAGACATTGGTGGTCCCAACAAGTTCCTCGGCCATATGTACAGTTTTTCTTTTTCCTTGTGTACCTATAAAATGACGTCTGATATCCTGTCTCGCACAAGTTTCGAAATTCTCGCGTTTTTCATGTTGACCGGGATTTTCTCCACGTTGCTTATCCCAGAAACCAAGGGGAGGACGTTGGAAGATATCTCCGGCGAAGAACAGGAGGGATTCGTCAAAGGTATGATCTACATGTCTCTCGTCTGGATGCGGCTCACTCGGGTAATATCCTACGTCGGCAGGCATCCACGAAGTACGCGTCAACAAGGAGGGTGTTCTCGTTATGGGGTCAGTCGTGAGGCTGTGCCGAGCGTTATCACTGCGTTTTGTGTCTCCTAGCACAGATGATCTTGCTCTATTTCCCTTTCGCTCTCTCATGCCTGTCACGACTCACGCGGATCTCAGGTATATTTATAAGCTAGTCAGTTGTAGCTGCCCTTTGGCATTCCTGCATAATAGAACGATATTTGGCCGCTTTGGTCGCACGCTTTCTTGACGTGAACATAATCGAAACGATTGGCCTGAATGGTCAAGGTTCTATGCTACCATAGCATGCCTGCCTTGCGAAGGGATAGCTTGTTATAAGCGGCTGTTAGGGCTCTGCGAATAGCTTTGATATTTCTGGGCTGCGAAATAGCTGTCTGTTTGCTTCAGACCGACGCTAGAGGGAACGCTGGGGAGTTGGATCACTTCTTTTCCAAATAGTGGCGCAGCGCAGAGTCACCATCCCTGATAAGGGTTCATTGATTCATTACTACATCAATACATCGTCAATTTTATGCGCCACTGCACAAACACGTTACCCGCTGCCCTGTGACGTTTTGGGGGAACGCGATGAACATGACACCTGACTGACACAATTCCACCCGTCGACGTTGGAACGTGCGGTTCGGAGTCCAAGCCAGCCCGCCTTGGGAAAAATCCTTTGTCCGTGGTTGCCTTGATTCCGAAAAGAAACCACTGGAAAACTGAATGGGGGCAATTGCAATTTGCTTTGGCACGTTCGCGGCGGGCAGGTGACCCAGAGATGCCAAAATGCCCAAATGCCAATAGCTCGTGGAGGGCGCAAGAGGCCCAAAAACGTCGCCTCTTTCTCCCACGCTTTCTCATCGACCGACGACGGAAGTACGGTTTCCCCCCGGCCTCCATACATGGACCGCCTACGCCTACGCACGGGATGGCCCCGGCTGTTGCTGGGCTTGCTGTCGTACGACGTATCATGGCTGAGGTAGAGACGATTTTGACGACTTTCAAAGTCACCCCCCCTGACCCGCCAAGGGATGGGCGCCTGAAGTCCTTGAACAAACGCCGGCACCCGCAACAGGATCCGGCAATGGCAAGGCATGGCACGGCACAGGCGTGACAAAGGTAGTCGATGATTAATTATTAATCTTGCGTGAGCTTTGTCAAATGATTGCGCCATGTCTGTGGTCTGTGGAACGGAGAGGGGAGGCTCTGCGGTCAGCGCGAGTTCATCATCATCTGCGGTCTCTGGGCTGGGCGGTTCGTGTCAGGAAACAGGAAACAAACCGTTGCAAACTGTTGTGGTGCATGCACACGTGAAAATGGAGAGCGGTGGCTCCTCCGTTAGGTAACGGTGGGGTATGGCCGTGAACCGACAATCATGCCCCCGGTCCAGGAACACGGAGACCGACATCACGGTAGAATTTTCGAAGCCACCAAGAAAGGTACAGGAACCGTCTCGGATTTTCCCATCGATTTTCACCCGCAGGTGGCGCGAGATGATATAGTGAAACAGGAGATAACCAGGCGTTCCTACTGGAAAGCACGCGACAACTTCAGGACTAGTTGAAAAGTCAAAATTTTCAGCTCTCCCCCCGCGCCTGGATTCGCAACAAAGAACCCGAGCTTTCATGGATGGGTTGGGGCCAAAAGTAGAGCAGAGGACGTGGCACGTCTTCTTCTCCCAATCCCGAGTCCGAGAGAGGGGACGATGATCGACTATGGTAGTGGTAGGGATATCTGAGTGGGGAGATTCTATGCCGTAAACGTACGAACGTTTTCACCTGGTGTTTTACTGCAAGGAAGAATGCTCCTTCCGTCCGTCCGTATCGGCGTCCCAGATGGGGTAGTTTCGTTTAGTTCGTTGCATATTCTGTCGTCTTTGGCTCGCCCAGCTTCTCGCCCGCGCCACCAGGGGTCGAATTCCTCTCCAATGCAAAATGGATGACGAGTTCAAGGACAAGCTTGTAAAGTTCCCACCGAGGAGCGTAATTTGCGTGAGCGGCACCGCACCTGGTCAAACGCTGAATAAGCAGGTAGCAAAGCGACCAAAATCTAGCGCGCGCTACTCGGACTTATCATGTCACCTTAATCCCGTCAGCGTTCTGAGTGTCCGTCTCGTACGTATCGTCGTACGTATGTTTCGAGGTAGGTTGAGGTGCAACGCGTGTCCTGGATACAATGTCCCTAGACCCTGAATCGCGGTTATTCCATTCTCCGTAGTCACCTTGCGCAAATTTCTTGAACGGCAGCTACATCAAAGTCACTACAGGTACAGGAATTCTAGGCCCAGGTTCTGGAGTTTTAGATTAGGCCTCCCTCAGACACCCATGGCCATATCAAGCGATCGTGTGCATGTGGGCTCATGGAATGTAACCATCGATGGCGCTGACCGCTCAATGTGCATCCACCTGCGCCTCAGCGCCTCAGAGCGCATCAGTTGAGAACGTTGGAGGCCGGGGCGATGTTCTCCACGTTGGACGAGCGCAGTTCCGAATGTCGGGGTCGCATTGGCTTCGATCGAGAACTTCGACCGTAGTAGGAACAGTGCACTTTCCCTCCGAACGGATGCTATCTATCGCGGAACGCGTTGGGGCCTTATTCCTCCCCACCCCCTGCTCGCCCACGTTTGTACGTCAAAAAGGAAAATCATCCCGTCCTTGCCTCGACTTGCACCCTTTCCTGGCCGATAGACGTTTGCGGCTAGCTCGAGGAGGGACTGCGTCTTGTTTGCATTCACTCGAAGTGCGCACGTTCGTGGGCGACTTCCGGTTTGAGATTTGGACTCGAACGGTGACGGCATCTTTAAGAAGATGACATATCGAAGGAAGGGAATATTATAAAGATTCTGTCGTAGGTTGCGGGACGATCTCTAACCCCTGTTATTAGCGCATGGAGCATACGAGGAGCTTCCAGTCCCTCACTAGCTTCGATGAACAGGGTCGTCGGAGTGCTGTCGTCCTCAACAGGAGTCGCACGATAGCACTCGAGAAAGTGGACAAGGCGCCATTTTCGTATGTCTTCAATTCGATCCATCGTGTGCCACAAACTTACAACCACCATCCTAGGTTGTTCCACGTCAAAGTATGGTTGGTCGCAGGCGTGGGTTTCTTCACCGACGCGTAAGCATAGAATAATCAGGGTGTAAATTCGGCATTCATCGACGTTCTTAGCTATGATATATTCACCATCAGCATTGCTGCGATTATGATTGGGTATGTCTACGGCGAGAGTGCGTCCTTGATTTCACGGGACAATGATTAAACTAGAGCTTCCGGCATCTTAGATAACTATCTGCAACGAGGCGTCGATTTCGGTCTCAAGGTGGCATCGCCTGTCGGTAACTTGATCGGCCAGGTCCTCTTTGGGTGGCTTGCAGACATGGTTGGTCGCAAACGAATGTGTGAGTGATCACGAGTAACATGTCTCATCCAAGCAGGCTGAGGCTGATGATATGGGCACGTGACGCCGGTAGACGGGATTGAATTGATGATTATCATCACAAGCACCTTCGCCCAGGCATTGTCAGGATCTGGGCCGGCAGTCAATATCATCGGTGCCCTCACATTCTGGCGTTTCATGATGGGTGTAGGCATAGGTGGAGATTATCCTCTTAGTGCCATCATCACATCCGAATTTGCGGCCACGCGATCTCGTGGGCGACTCATGACAGCCGTCTTCGCCTCGCAAGGCTGGGGATATATTGGTATAAAGACGTCGCAACCTTCCATGGTCTATTACTTACTTGAGGCTACCAGTTTCCGTCATTGTGGCACTGGTCACCGTGTCTGCCTTCAAGGGTGCCATCCTGCAAGATCAGCCTACAGACCTTCGGCACATCGATTATTGTTGGCGGATTCTCATTGGTGTTGGCTGTATCCCAGGCATCATAGCGCTCTATTTCCGGCTCACAATTCCAGAGACTCCACGCTTCACCATGGATATCGAGCGTAATGTGAAGCATGCCTGTCGAAATATCGAGGCGGTGCTATCTGCCAACGGCGTCACACCTGGAGTCTGGCGCGTCGATCCTGAGGCATCCACGGAGCGTACGGATTCACCCAAGGCAAGCCTCCGTGATTTTAGGAAGTATTTTGGCCAATGGAAGAACTCTCGGGTCCTTGTTGGTACGGCCTACTCTTGGTTTGCACTTGACGTGAGTATGAGTGTTACGATCGAAGAGGGAATTTCGACTCTAATGTGACTTCTTGCTCTAGATTGCATTCTATGGGCTTGGCCTGAATTCTTCCAAAATCTTCACGAAGAAAATTCTCTTCGCGATGGGACTAGGTTCTAACCCCAGTAGTGGGACGCTTGGTGTATTTGACAATCTGCACGACATTATCGTGTATACCCTGATCGTCGTGTCGTCGGCACTCTTGCCTGGTTACCTGGCGTCGTTCCTCGTCATCGATTCTTGGGGTCGCAAACCCATACAGTTCATGGGGTTCACCGTACTCTCTATCCTATTTCTCGTGATGGGTACGTGTTATCACTGTCCCGTTTTTCAGGTTGTTTGACTCAAGGCCAACCCAGGCTTCGGATTTCAAGAACTCACCGAGTCGATCTGGAGACTCAAACTTCTGATGTTCCTTTACTGCTTGGCGAACTTTTTCCAGAACTTTGGCCCAAACGTTACCACTTTCATTATACCTGGGGAGGTCTTCCCTACCCGATATCGCGCTACTGGACATGGTTTCTCAGCTGCATGTGGTAAGCTGGGGGCTATCGTTGCGCAGATCATTTTCTACCTGAATGGTGATTCAATCCAAACAATGTACGCCCTTCTCAAATTCTATCATCGCATCATTGATCTCATTTCTGCCTCCCGCTCAGCCTTAAAATCTTCGGTTTCGTGATGCTATCAGGGGTTGCATCTACGTTACTGCTTCCTGAAACCCGAGGTCGATCGCTAGAGGAGCTGTCAAACGAACATCAAAAGGGCTTCATAAGAGGTGCGTCCGGATAAACTCGACTCGGATAACGATCACGATCATCCTCGCTGACCAATGAACTCAGATGCCAATGTGATCGAGCTGCGCAATGGCATTGTCTTGCGGAAGATACCGTGACAATGGTGTTCGGCTTGTTGTTGGCCCCACTCCCTTCGCTTTTCTTATTTATGCGCACCCCCAGCCCTTCCTTCATATCCCCCACCACATTTGTTTCTGCGTTATGCGTTCTAATAGCCATCTCACTGCGGATACTAGTTCACATTCTCGAGTCGTTGCATGTAATTTATCTAATGTCTCCTTCGTTAAACTCCTGTCTTCCTTGTCGCTTTCTTTTGGGTTTTAGTGTACGTTCATAGGTTCATAGAAATGGGATTCGCACCGCGTTGCGAGAAATATTTTTGGGGGCCTTCTTGCAGTGGTGGCTTGTACACTTTTGTAACATAATGAAGTAGCTGAGCTGAGGAAGGTTTGAGCAACTTAAGGAATCTTACATGTAATCACGTGCCGGACGCGCCTTGGCTGTTTCTCTTTCCCTTCATCTTACTCTCAAAGCCAATTGCAGTACACGCCTACTCAAAAACACCGAAAGCTTATATCTCTTCCAAGCTCTCAGATCAATTAAATATCAGACAGTCCAGTACAGCCATAAAATATCATTAAGTCACCGTCACTGCCTCCACCTCGGACTGCCAACTTCATCCACACGTACCATCATATATAACATCCGGAAATGGATCCAATTGCTCGTGAAGGTAAACCCCGCCTTGTCAATTCCCTGGGAAATATCAGCATTGCCATGATGGGCACTAAGACGGTTTCTTTGACTTGCCAGTGCTCGGCTTATGACAGGACAGGACATTTTTCAAAACTCCGACGTGTCTCTTTAATTTGCTTGACCGGCCATAAAGTTCTCACATACAACAGGTGCCCGTCGGCTGTTCAATGACCCAATCATATCACACTCTCTTGCGATTTATTACCGCGCTCGGAACAAAGCTTTTCGAGGCATGACGTTTGGCTGTGTCGTCGGGCTTTCCACGCCACCCCATTGGGGTTACTTACTTACTCAGGTATGCCCGTAGTGGAGGCGAGTGCAGACGCGTACCTTCCTTTAAAAAGCTACATTGCCCATGCAAAGCGATTACGGGGTTCCTTCTCTTCTTCTGTACTATTCCACCCTCTCCAAGCCATCAAAGCCGATTGACACCGAAGTGTCCCCCACCCTAATATCGGCACCGGTCCATCGGCATGCAGAGGCGCGACAGTGATGACTCGGAAGCGTCCTCGGAACGCGGCGGTGCCGCAGGCCCACCGGGGCGTCCCCTGGAGAACAGTATCGCAGCAGCTCCGCCCCGACAAGATTATGCTGCTGCAGCTCACGTGCTGGATCAGTACAGAGCAGAGGCATTGATGGATATCGACAAAGCCGGTTTCTCGTTCGTCTTCAGCCGGCCCCGTCTCGCGCTTTCTCATCTTGCTTTCGATAGTTGGTTTCATCTCAAAGTATGCTGGGTCGTCGGTGTTGGGTTTTTCACGGATGCGTTAGTTCTTCCACTTATCATGTACGATCCTTTTCCTAAGCGTGCCGTCATGTGCAGATATGATATCTTCGCGATCAACTTGGCAACCGTCATGCTGGGGTATGTCTATGGTCACACAACAGGTGGGACTTTTCACCTGGAACGTGGTCGAAGTCGGGCTCGTTGACAAGCTTTTTCAGGGCCTTCCTCCTTGTCTCATCGCTTATCCAACAAACAAGATTTCGGAATCAAGGTAGCGGCACCAATCGGGAACCTGATTGGACAGCTGTCCTTTGGTTGGCTGGCCGATATAGTTGGACGGAAGCGCATGTGTAAGTAACGTTTTTTTTTTTTCTTTCGTTGTCAAGAGCATCTTTCCCTTTCTGACCGTGGAAAATAATCCAGATGGAGTAGAGTTGATGATCATAGTTTCGGCAACATTTTGCCAGGCACTTGCCGGATCCGGTCCTGGAGTGAACATCGTTGGCGTTCTCATCGTTTATAGGTTTATCATGGGTGTGGGTGTAGGGGGGGACTATCCTCTGAGCGCCGTGATTGCCTCCGAGTTCGCGTCAACGCGAACTCGGGGTCGCCTCATGACAGCGGTGTTCACCGCTCAAGGCTGGGGAAATTTGGGTACGGCAGTATTAATTGCGCGTTGAAATTAGTGACGCTCAGTTTCGTGCCAGCCGCCTCCATCGTTGCACTAGCCACGATCATGGTATACAAAGACTCCATCATCGCAGACAACTTTGACCAACCCGGGCACGTGGATTACTGCTGGCGCATTCTCATCGGTTTGGGTTGTGTTCCTGGTGCCATAGCCCTTTATTTCCGGCTCACTATCCCGGAAACTCCACGGTTCACGATGGACATCGATCGCGACGTTCAGAAAGCAAAGGCCGACATCGAAAACGTGCTTAATAGTGGCCCGTCCGCAGCTGTCTACTGGGTTGACCCCGATGCAATTGTCCAGCGCGCACAGGCACCCCGTAGAGGCCGTAAGGATTTCATCGGTTATCTCTCCTACCCGGGAAACCTTCAGCTTATCTTTGGGGTGGCTTACTCGTGGTTTGCCGTTGACGTAAGTCCTGTTGATTCGTGGGCGTCATCACGGAATAGCCTTATCTGTGCCGCCGGGGCCTACAGGTCGCATTCTACGGCCTTGGTCTGAATTCCTCGTCGATTTTAACTTCGGCGCTCCTTACTCGTGCAGGGATTGGCGACGTCATCGATCCATCCGAGCTCAATACCACGTTAGGAATATTCAAGTCGTTGCACAACATCGCCATAGGCAGTTTGGTCGTTGCGGTTGCAGGCCTCCTGCCAGGCTACTACGCATCCTTCTTCCTCATCGATTTCTGGGGTCGGAAGCCAATCCAGTTTCTGGGCTTCGGCATGTTGACCCTGTTGCTCGCTATCCTTGGTAAGATGTCCGGTCCCTCAGGGGTGATCCGTAGAGTTTCACCTAGGTGCTTCCGATAGCTGGCATATATCCTGGTCCTGAACCGGACTCCAGTCTGCTGGGCAGAACCGAGGCGTTCGTCGCGCTGTACTGCCTCGCAAACTTCTTCACCAACTTTGGGCCCAACGTGACCACCTTCGTCATTCCTGGAGAGATCTTTCCCACGCGGTACCGCTCAACAGCGCATGGCTTCGCTGCCGCGTGTGGGAAATTGGGCGCCATCGTGTCCCAGATAATATTTTTCAAGGTGAATAACTCGGACGGGACACTAAAGACGATGTGAGCATTGGTCTTGCTCCAAGCACGTAGAGCATCTTGATATAGACTCGTTCCAGCCTTGGAATATTTGCAGGCGTCACGTTAACGGGCATCGTATCAACTTGGTTGCTGGAAGAAACCAAAGACAAGTCGCTAGAGCAGCTCTCCGGCGAGCAGCAGCGAGGGTTCATCTATGGTGCGCTGATATCCCCGTTCAGAGTTCGTTCGTTGTATTGACCAGTCACAGGTGTCACTCCTGTCAGAATGCAGGATGGCGTAGTTCACCGGCAAGGCGGTTTGTGATGCGAAATTGCCTCGCTAGAGTTTTTCTTTTGGTCTTAGGTTTCTATCGTATGCAGTGTGATTATCCCATATGGTTTAGGAAGTGGGACACGTCACACGCGACCTGTACATAATATCTTCTTATACCCACCTTTAGAAAATATCGTCTACTAGACTGAGACTCTAAGAGACAATCGTCAGTGTCGAAAGATGACGGTTTGAGGGTATCGCGTCTGAGGATTAAAAACATGCTGATCAATGATAATTTGGTATGCTTGTAAGGACGATAAGGATCAGGTAACGGCCTGTATCGGTGGTCATGAGGTGCTCTTAGGCTTTTTCTGTGTGGATGAACGTCTTCTGCACGTCGATCGGGTACGAGGCGTCGCGGGACTCACATATGCCACTTTCTCAAAGTTGTACACAATCCCTGCCTCGGCAAGCTTCCGTTTCCGAGCCGCTTGTCTGCTCAACAAACGTTTCTCTGCAGCGCGTTGTTGTATCTCCGTTCGGGGCTGGAGGGGCCCGCGTCAGGAAATCGCAATTCAAGCAAGACGAAATAGCAGACGAATTAACCTTATTGTGTTGCGCTTGCGCGAGGCGATACGTCGGCACGACGCGCCATTTGCGATTTGCGCCTACCCAGAGCTCAGGGTGTACCCTGTCTTTTGGGATGGCCTTGCAAGTCAGAATGTGACCCATGAGCAAGTAATTGTCCATCGTCTCCGCCACGATCTGGGCGACGGCCCCAGACAGGAACTCGATGAATCCATAGTGTTTGGACTTGCCTGTCTGTATTATCCGAGCGACATAAGCGGACCGGGCGAGAGGATACGGCGTCCGAGCGGAACGCACCCTTTTGTTCCGCGAGAGGCGAAGGCGTGAAATCTCTCCGAATTGAGAGAAATATGCACGCATCTGATCCTCGTAGAAACCATGAGGAATCCGGCCGAGATACACAACGCCCGTTTCTGATGCCTGCGGGGCCGGTCGTCATAATGAGCCGCTGCTTCTATCGCACACGGCGCAGCAAGCAGGTCGCACGCACTGGTTTTCGCTTCGCCTTTTCGAGTTTTCTCTTTACGGTCGCGTCATCTCGAGCGACGGTGGGAAGGGAGGCAGCGTCGAAGTCGGCTCCTTCACCGCCATCCGATTCATCGTCCGAGGAGTCCTCATCGGTAGAGAAACCATACAAGTGGATGTTCTCTTCGTCGGAATTTCCCTCTTCTTGGGGAGGCGCAGGTTCATCTCCCGGCGAGTGCGGGGGTTCAAGGTCAGACGTGGGTGATGGCGATGGCGACGGTGACGGTGACGGTGCCTTCCACGGTCCTCGGGGCTTTCGGGCCAAACGTGTTATTCTATCGGCATGCTGGTGCGTATCTGCCGCCGTGTCGTGATACATCCCTTTTTCTTTTGTCATTCGAGACTGCTCCGCCCGCTTCACTGTTCCTCGTTTAACGAGTTTCGCTGATTTTCCTTTGTGGACACGTTCCCCAGCCTTGACAAGGTCGGATTTGTTTTCAACGGAGAAAGATGCTGGCTCCACTTGGACCTCATCTAAGGACTGCTTTGCTTTGCTTTTTGAGATCGCTTTAGTTTTTTTCAGAGCATTTGAGGACCTGGCCATGGGATAAAGTGAAAAGATCAGGTATATGCAGCCAAGCCAAACAAAACAAAGGCCAACAACGTCATGACCACAACTCAGCGGCGATAACGGATATTGATGATGAATATCCCTCGGTTCACCAACCCTCATTCCATACATGACCAGCACATCGTAACAACTTCCCGCGCAAATGTCTTCCCTCAGAGGCCTCGCTTCGTGGTGGATGATGACAAACTTGCGGTACTCGATGAACTACTCAAGCAAACTACGGGCAGCCTCGAAGCGTCCCACGTGCGAATGCGAAAACGAAAGAGGCATACGAATGCGATGGAGGGGCAATCGACGTCACACACAGCATATGAGCCTGCTCGTAATTCAATCCGCCCTTCCCTTCTGATGAACTGATCTGTTGTGCTAACGAAACCAGCATTCAGGTTGCTTTCAGTAGAACACCCTCCAAAAGTCATCTCTTTGGAGCCCAAACCTCTGCCCACAAGAATGTGAGTTCCGTCGCAGCTCATCTGTAATCCTGTCTGGAAATTCATTTCATCCAGACCATGGGAGCCTCCCTGCGAAGATAATGATCTGGAGGCGGATCTTCGGAGGCAGCAGGCGCTCTCCGCCGCTGTCGACATACCATCCTTGTTCAGATCTGCGGAGGCCTACATAGTTGAGTTTTCTGTCTGCCCTTAGATGACCATGACTCAAGCGAAAGTAGAGTCTGCCTCAGAAGGCAGATAAGGTCATCCATGCCTATTCGGACGTGCCTCTATCATCTGTTGTGCTCTTTGTGGCCGAGATGCCCCCCAACAACACCAGGCGGCCTTTTGGAGTCTCGCATGACCGCGCTACACGGCCATCACCTCATGAGGTAAAACCGAAAGGAGACGCCCTTCCCGTGATTACTCTAGAAATGCAGGGAAGCGAACAACTGGCGGCGTGTCGCAAGCGGAAACGTAGGCGAAGGACAATCGAGAGACGACCCGCGACGTTCTGGCGTCCGTTGAGATGCTGGGGTGGTAAAAGTTCTGGATATGCATTGGGCTATGAAGGCAGTTGGCCGGTCGAGGACGAGTGTGAAACTGAACTGTGCTATGTCCGTGATAAGATGAGATGACTGATATTTTATTTTTCGGCTTCTGGCGTGGAATATTTGTCCGATAAGGCCCCTTATTGTGATGTGAAATCAATTTCACCCTGAATCTGACAAGTTTGCCCTTGACCACGGTGGACGACTTGGTTTGCCCTCAGCCCTCATAATCTACTTTGTTCCTCAAAGGCACACAAGGGGTCTTCGCACACGACTTGTCTCTCTTATAATCATGCCGAAGGTCCATCTCTACTTGCGTATTACCCTCCTACACCAAAGCTAATCCCAATCCTACAGAACAAGGGGAAGGTTCGCAGCGCTTATGACGCTCTCCCTACGTTTGGTATTGAATCCTGGCGTTTCACAGGGTGGTAAGAATAGGAGGCGTGGAAAGAACGAGAACGACGACGACAAGCGAGAGTTGGTATTCCGTGAGGATGGCCAACAGTACGCACAAGTCGTCAAGATGCTAGGGAATGGACGCTTGGAGGCCCTGTGCTTCGATGGTGAGAAGCGACTAGCCCATATTCGAGGAAAGATGCGCAAAAAGGTATGCAGTGTCGTTGGCATCATCTCCCTGATGAAATCTCTTTTTTTGTTTAAACTCTCCGAACCAGGTGTGGATCAATCAAGGAGATATCATCCTGTTGTCTCTGCGTGAATTTCAAGACGGCAAGGCGGATGTCATAGTGAAGTACACGGCGGACGAGGCGCGCAATTGTGAGTCAATCGGATTTCACGTTTTGGCTACAGCTCAAGAATCTAACCCTACACCAGTAAAAGCGTATGGCGAGCTTCCCGAGAATGCCAAGATTAACGAGACGGATGCCTTTGGAGAGGAAGAAGGCGAATGTACATTTGAGTTTGGTGACGATGGGGAGGTCGACATCGACGATATATAGTTGTATCCTTGTTGGATGTACCCAAGGTGTGCTATCAATCCATTTATGGAACCATTTGCATTGACCACAAACACCCAGAGCTCAGTTGTGTAATTGTGACGACCTGTATGACTCTGTCTTCTGTTACATCACCCTTAACTAGACACACGCGCGCACACACATGTTCCAGGCGTTACATGATGCTTTCTAACTGTCGTTACCTCCTTCCAAGTCAATGCGGTCTAGATGACAAGAATGTACCAGACCCTTGCGGGCTGTTAAAATTTTATAAGGCTGGCGTGAAAAACTCAGCGTCTGACAACACCAGAGGCAAAGTCGATATTGCTACCTGAGCAACTTGAGAGTTTTTAGATCTGGCAAACAACCCTTCTCCCTCACCAGATACTCCGCAATGTCCCGCGCGCCACACGTCACAGCCAATCTTAACATATCCGAGTTGACCTGAACCCGATCGGAGATCTTCCTGCGCTTCCCCGTCCTGCGCTCGTGCGGGGGCGCTTCCGGCGGTTCGACGAGCAAGCGCACGAGAGCGAGATCGCGCCGCTTGATGGCGAGCCTGACGGCGAGTGCGTTCCTGCGACGTGGAGACGCGCCGTGGTCGAGCAGGAAGCGCACGAGGGGCACGGCGGCGGCGAACGCGGCGCGCGCGAGCGGATAGCCGTCGTGCGAGTCGGCGTCGGGCGGCGACGCGCGCAGGTGCGCGATCGCGCCGCCGTACAGGAAACGCAGCAGCGGGAGGGCCTCGGCGCCCGACGGGCTCAGCCGCCTGAAGAGCCGTTTGGGCAGATCGGGCCTGAGACGGTCGGCGTGACGGACGCCGTGAGCGGGCGGGTCGGCGCCCGCGCCCGTGCCGGCGTCGGTGTGAGGTGGCGGGCGGTGGGGAAAAGATGGGCGTTCGAAGAGAACGGCGAGGACTGCTGGCGTGCAGAGCGGGAAGCGTAGGACATAGGTGATTATGCTGGGCCAACTGCGAGAGCTCGGACGTGCCAAGTAGCGTGCTATGAGGTAGTCGGCGCGCAGGGTGGGAGAGGCGGATTCGAAGACGTCGTGCAGGCGTCGGCAAGTGAGAGGGAGGACCTCCGACGCGGCGTAGAGCTGGATGTCATAGAGAAGCTAGGTGTGGGCGGATCGTGGTTAAGTGGGGTGCGTTGGGGGATTGAAGGGCCAGAAAAAAGCGTCTGACCTCGACAGGAAGAGTTGCGAATTGCATGATAAACTCGGTGCCTCGTAGTGCGATAAGAAACTGGTGCCGTGGGAAGATTCGCACTTTAAAGAATAAATCTAGTTGATCTCCTCCGTTGACCGTCATGACCGTCACGGTTACATCTGGCCCTCATGCAAGCTGAATTAGATGACCGAAGGCCGTTGCTCGGCCGTTTCATGTTTCTCGTCACATCAAGACGTCTCATCTTATTGCGGTCATCTTTCAGTTGTGGTTATTTCATCTGCTGCCGCCTAGAACCAGGCACCTCTCACCCGTCATATGTCCTACAATACGCAATTATGGTTCTTCGATGGCGAGGGCACTCTGGAAGGGGGGAACTCGTCTTGGCCTGCTGTGGAATTGTTTCCATGGATTGCACTTCACCTGGGGTAATATATCACTTCGCCATCAAATTTCGTCGGGTATCCATGAAAACAAAAAAATCGTTGCTCGAGATTGGTCCGCTGATTGAAGGACAGTTCCTTTATTTTGCACAGCCTCTTTCTCATATCCGCCGAGGAGGGGGTCGATATACAAAAATTATCTTTCTCAAGGAGAAGACGGCCGACGCTGTTACTACGACAGGGGATGGGAGCTTACAAGTCTCATGAGGTGCGACGACGAATGACACCTTTTTCGATGACAGCTATCTTTATATGAAACCGAGAATGCTTTCTCCAAATTACGCAGAGGTTCTGTCGAGGGAGGATGGGTTGTCCATTCCATTCCATAGGAGCGCTTTGAAGGCAAGAGCCGGCATCGCACATCAGCGCTCACGAACACGAACAAGGACGTTGACGTGACGTGTAAAATATTTTTCTATCTTTCTGCGAGAGCGCTCATGTGCGTGATAGATCTAAACCTTTCAACGGCGCGAAGCAAATGGAGAACACCTTCAGCTGAAACTCGGTGGGGATTGAGCGCTCCGGAAGAAGATGCACGAGCGAGCAACCAAGCAACTTGAAGTTCCATTCGACAAGAAACTGAATATGATTCGCCTCCGACTCAAAAACTATTGTGCATTCAGCCGGCCTCACGGCACCTTGTTTTTTTTTTTTCTTCGATGCACGTTCTCTTTCGATCACGATCATGCGTCATGATCAGAACCACGTAGCTGCTTTCGGAGGGCGCGGCGCTGCCGTGTCCCAGGGAAAGTACTCCGGAATCAGCTTCCTAGAGTCAAAAAAGAGCACGTCTTGTATTCAGCGTTTGAAATTCCAAAGTCGCACAAGGGTCGCACGTACAGATATGCTGCCTCGTCTTCCTCTGAGAAGACCACGAAGATCACACGCTCAAACTGTACGAGGCACACGCAGGTCCGGGTGAGCGGCACGCGCGCGCCTGGTGCCAAGGACAACCCAAAAGGAAAAAAATAAAACAAGACATACCTCTTTCGCTTGCTCCGTGTCCAAAAATTTCCTGATCTCTCCAAACGCGATGCGAGTCGCGGATTCGACGGGGTAGCCGTATATTCCCGTCGAGATGGCGGGAAAAGCCTGAAAGAATAAATAAATAAATATGCGCGACATCCCGGGGGCAAAAAAAAAAAAAAAGAAGGAAGATTTGGCAGATTTAGCAGAGAGTCCTCGCTCACTATGTGCTTCAAGCCATGTTCCACCGCCAGCTGTAGACTGATGCGGTAGCACCCCGCGAGGTGCAGCGGCGCGCGGGTGCTCCCGGGGTAATAGGACGGACCGACGGCGTGTATGACGTGTTTCCTGTAGGATCGAATAGAATGCGTCAGGGGTCCTTTACGCTGCCGCAGTGATGGGGACGATCCGCCTATCTCTTCTCCGTTGCCACTGGAGCGAAGCGCGACGAATGGCAAAACTCACGCAGGAAGGTTGTAGCCCGCGGTCACGCGAGCCTCACCCGTCGGACAGCCACCGAGGGTGCGGCCTGCCCGTACATGAGGTTTTTCCCATAAAATAAATCAACGCCATCAACGTGGTGGCAGGCCGGGGGAGACGCACATTCTTTGAGGAGTTTAGGTCCTGCCGCTCTGTGTATGGCACCGTCCACTGTCCGATCCGGCAAATCAACATGGCGAACGGGATCCCCAGCGTCGGATGTTGGCACGCACCTCCACCTCCACCTGCAACGGGCGATACTCTCAGCCTGAACCGCGTTGATCACACAACTGGTCCGCGGTGACGGGGGAGAGCGGGCGACCAGTCCAGCATAGAAGGCAAACGGAGAGCGCACCCAGAAGCCCCTTGTTGGCCGCGTTGACGATCGAGTCGACTTGCACATGCGTGATGTCTCCTCGGCTGCCCGCCCATTAAAAAAATTGGGGGGGGGGGGGGGGGGGGAGACGGCATCAGCCTTGCCAAGGATAACACCTCAGTGGAGAGGAACTGAGCCGCAGATCGCTTGGCGCGACCGGGGCACGGCACCACCGTGACTCACTAGACTGATACGCGGTCCAGCAGCGTGTTGGAGGATGGGAAGAGCGCATCTTTTCCGGCTGCGGGGCGCGCGGCGATGGCCGCGCGTTGATAGAGCTCACGGAGGGTAGGAATCTGCTGCAATGAGACGGCTTGGGACATTTGGGTGTGATGAGGTTAGGTGGTTAGTAGCGCTCAGCTGACGCTCTGTCCTGTGCCGGTTTCCGGGCCAGTGAACTGCTCGACTTGACAAATTCACAGAAATACAAGGGTGACTATCCTTAGCCACTGACATCAAAACAACAGATTCTTTATGCGGGTTCACAGTGCATACAGCTATTTCCCATCATCACATGTACACCATTTATTTTTTTTTAGAGTGCGCGCGCTGTGCACTTCAGCAACGAATTTAATTAAACTCATCTGGACCAAGAGCCAGGATGATATAAGTATGCTGGGACGAAGTATTAGAGTGCTGTGAGGCAAATTATAACGTAACAACAGGACCTGCCACCCGAAGAATGAGGAACAAACACAATACTGTCGTGGGAGGGGATGAGAACAAGGGCAGACAGGCAGGGGAGAATGAAAGCGGATACATTATCAAGTCGAAAATGGAGCAATGCAAGCGGGGATTGTCCCATAATTGAGGTTGATGCGAAATACAAGCACTTGCACTGATGACGCACGGATGGCAGAAAGATACAAAAACCGAGCTTGAAGGTGACGTGGAGCAAGGGAGGCGACATACGTCGCGTGTCGTAAAAGGTCGTCATAAATATGAAAAAACTTCTTCATGCTATCGGAAGTCCTGCTGTGAGCTGTAACGCGGAGGATCCGAGTGAGAGGTAGATGAACGAGATTGCATGGTGGCCGTGCTCGTCTGCACGCATGTATTCGTGTGTGAAGACGAGGAATACGTTGGCGTTCGTCTTATATGCCCTTCGTGTGAGGGCTGAGGAACGAGGGCCTCGTTGAGGGGATAATAGGATCTTCGACCGGACTTTTCAAAGTCATACACGGTGAAATCATCTTCCAGCTGTCGCATTTCTGGCTTCATCTTTTCTGGATTCGCCTTACGCTTATGATGCGTTAAGGGTTTCTCGGCCAAGATGAACTCATCTAACTCGTGGGAGACATCAAAATTACCACGGTCCTGCTGCGGTTGGGAATCAATAACGTGCACACAAGGAATGATGATACGAAACTAACGTTTGGCAAGAAAGGCGGATCAAGTTGTTTGGCCTGCAACATTTCCCAATCAAGTTGCGAGAACCAAAGGTGGGATCGGATCTCATCAACATTTGAGGGCCCGGTTCTGCATCCCAGCCGCTTCTTGGGGTCTCGCTCCAGAAACTGAGGTCCAGTCATGCTTCAGTAGGGAGCCCATGCTAACCGTTCGTTGGGACTTACACCGAAGATAGCCGAGGTGCATTCGCTGCTAACTGCACCGTGGCGTTGGGAGGGTTTTCTGATTGGATGGGACATAATACTATCCCGCATTTTCTCCGCTGAGTTGCCATCAAAGGGGCGCCGATGCCAGAGTAGCTCATAGGCACAGACGCCTAAACTCCACCAATCAACTTGCCAAGAGTAACCAGGGCGCTGAAGATCAACCACCTCTGGGGCCATGTATGCCATAGAGCCTGCGACGGAGGTATGCAAGCGATGTCGAGAATAATGCATGGCGATATTAAGGTCGGTGAGAGCGGCGTGTCCCTTCTCATCCAGAAGGATATTGTCGGGTTTGATATCACTGCGCTGGACTTTAAGGGCCGTAACGACAGAAAAAAGATTCGAACATACCGATGCATGATGCCTTTGCTATGAAGGTATGCGAGACCGCAAGATAGTTCCGCCAACCAAAAGCGTACTACGTTCTCCGGAAAATGGCCCTTGTTATTGAGATGATCTAACACGACGTGGTAGGTACGCAGCGCCACGAACAATGAAGATGGAGACATACATCGAAGATCACCGCCGAACATGAGGTCAAGAACGAAGAAACAGTTTTGATCATTCTGGAAGGCGTAGCGGAGGTTTACCAAGAAAGGGTGGTCGACCTGGAGGGAGAGGATGAGGAAATGGACTCGGGGTGTGAAGCGGTACGGTACCTCCTCCAGTAGTCGTCTTTCCTGAATGATGTTGGCAACAGCCTTCTCCCTGATGCACTGTTGCTTGTCCATGTACTTGAGAGCATAGAGTTTCTTGCTCCTCTTATGTTCGACGACGCGGACCTGGGCACAGAGGGGGTGGGCAACACGAAGACAGAGGGAAGAAGGAGGACGAACCTTGCCAAAAGCACCTTTACCGACCACTCTGTGGAGGTTGAAGTGATAAAGGGAGATCTCGCTGGCGAGGTCGACGTTCTTGGAGGGTGCGCAACCCATGGTTAGAAGAAAAGGAAGGAAGGGGGAGAGGGGGAAATGAGGGATGGGAGGCCAAGGAAGGGGTGACTTATAAGAAACAAGGAAGGGAATGGTGGGTACGAACAAGGACCGAACGGTCACCAGGGTGGGATGAACAAAGTACAGATTGGATATTGGATATGCCCGCGCCGCTGGGCGATGTAGGCTAGATAGGGGAATCCATTGCGTGACGTGACTGAGCCGAGGAGAGCGAGGAACATGCCAAGCAGAGCGACGGTGGGACGTCTCCTTGATTCATGGCAGGCCGAGAGAATGGCGAAACCGATGCTCGCCACGTGGCTTCGAGTCAGACAATAAGGAGTAACGGTGGAGGCGCCGATGTGCATCTCACATGAGTGTAACAACAATAAGCTGAACAAGCTGTACTCCGCACGAACAAAGTCGTCAACCGACCTAATCCTTTCACGGTCTTCAACACAAGCACTCCAACCGTCACGCTCCACATCACGCCCTCCACCTTGTACAACGACTACCACAATAACAGTGCATCGTTGCAGGATGGATACAGAGGGTCAGGACGTCCCATTTCTCCCACCCCTTCAGGGCCGGGTCGACCGGGACTCCATCAACGTCTTTCCATTTATTATCCATCTGAAACGTGATGTTATTGTAAGAGCCCAAGACAATTGGGATTGCCCTCCGCCCACTAACTTCCGTTTTCTCTGTAGAGAAACATAGGTTCGTTCCCGTATCTCTTGAGCCTTGACAATGTCCCCATATGGCCACGTCTGCAGACACCGCGCTTAGTTGGGAGTAAGTCTTGGCGCCCACCCCTTTAGAAATCGACATTCACCAGATTGATCATGGTAGCCAACTGACTGCGTCGGATGTCAACTTCGCCCTTGTTCGTCCGCTTGTTTTCAAATACGCGCGTTTGCGAAATCCCGCCATTGTCTACGTATGCCTCGTTGTTCGGGGGCATTTCATCAACGTCGCCGAGCAAGACCTTGCCTTTTCCAGCTTGAACTTTTCACGGGCAATCTTGTGCGAAATTCTAGCTGTGAAGCTCGTCCACCATTTCGCGAGCAATCAGATCGAATTAGTCTCTGTACTCACGACCAGTTGGAGTCCCCTGGCTGGTGCATCCCACGATATCATTGAGGATGTTACGAGCATGCTTGGAAGAAAGGGCGACAGTGGCGTAGACGACCTTCAGTCGGCACTAGAGGTCAGTCACCGACACAAACGGCCGCTCATACTGTGCCTTTGATTGACAGTCGCATACAAGATGGCAATATCCTCCAAGGCAAAACGATTCGTCGCTTCTCCGATAGTCCAGTCTGTGGTGAACGATATTTACTCCGGTCGGGTTATCTACTCTCCAACTGCAAACCGATCCATCGTCGCGGACAACTACAAGCTTCGTGCCATTGAGATATATGATAGCAGGAATGCTCCTTGGCTCAATCATTATCGGTGCGGTCCTTCATTCTGTATCCCATTGTAGCCTCTTGATGTCACTTTATACCTGAAGGTTACGCGTCCCGCGGTACGGCGCAATCCTTGAATTTCTAAATTTCGCTTTCCTATTGGTTGTACTCGTTATGTGTCTTTCGCGCAAGCAGTTGTTACTTGTTTCCCAAAGTGCCGTACCAATTCCTCCACAGATAAAAACCCTGATACACCCCACCCATTCGAAATTCTTTTCATCGTTTTTGCTGCGGCTTTTGCTCTGGACGAATATACCGCATTCAGGGAACATGGCTGGGGTAGTAAGTACAGACGCCACCATACCTTCTCTGTCTCCATTAACAAATGCGTTTAGTCTACATCGCCAATGTGAGCACCGGAACGTACCATTTTGAGAGTCATGTTTCCCAACCGGAACCATTCAGATGTGGAATGTCTTCGACACCGCTTTTATCGTCGTCACGGTACTATATCTTATCCTTCGAGTCCAGGGCCTTTCATCCAAGAACCGTGAGTCGTACCTTACCTCCAGCTTTGACAGACCACCTCACCGGGTTGGATCGTGATCCATCACAGCTTCTGCTTCTGACATGGGGTTTGACATACTCGCCTGTGGTGCCTGCATCCTCTTTCCAAGGTTTGATAACCACTACTTCGTTTTCGTTTTGCACTCTCAGCCCTGCTCAGACTTGCATTCTTCCTGGTCTCCAACAATGTTGTGATCCTGTATGTCCTTGACATTCTTCGCTTCATGTTTTGCATGTCGACGATGCCTATAATCGTAGCGCCCTCCGTGCCATGACGGCTGAATTCATCTTTTTTATGGGCATTGCGGCCATCTGTTTCTCTGGTTTGCTCTTCACTCTTTGGACGCTCGCTTCCGAAAGATGGACTATCAAGGCTATTGCTTGGCTTATGGTGCAGATCTGGTTTGGGAATACCTACCTGTCTTTCGGTCAGGCATCGTCTTTCCATCCATGTAGGTCCTTCTACCGCTTAAAATGCAAGTTTTCTGAATCCACTTTATAGTTTTCGGGCCGATATTGATGGTTGGGTTCGCCGCCTTGAGCAACACCCTTCTTCTCACCAGTATGACAATCCATAACGTTGCCCACCGTTGCTTAAGAATGTCGCAGTCTTGATTTCAATATTATCAAACACCTTCATACGCATTGATGCGGTCAGTCGTGCCTTTCTCCGTCGGCAGCACTGAGCTTACCTCCATCATAGAATGCCAACCAAGAGGTTAACTTTGTTTTACCTACAAGCGTGCTTGCGAGCTAACTATCTTGACAGTATCTATTCCAGTTCACAATCACAACACTTGAAGGGTGAGCTAGTTCGAGATAGGCGTGGCTTGGCGCTTTTGACATAGTAGTACAGAATGAAATCGGACGCGCTGATCAGTTACCAACCTCCTTTCAACCTGCTGGCTTTCGCCATCCTCTGGCCTGCGAGTTGGGCCTTATCACCGCGGCGCTTACATTCGGCAAATGTCTTCCTTATACGCGTGACGGTAAGCTGGTACTTGCCCAGTATTTCTTCTAGTTCTTGACCAGTTCCAGTCATTTCCAATCCTCCTGACAATCTCCCTTTATGAGCGTTATGTCCTGAAGCGCTCGTCCGTCCGCGAATCCGCCCAACTGATCGCTCATTCAATCTACGGTTCCCTTCCATGGCCTATCAGATCCTTCCCGTTTTTCGAAGCACTTATGGGATCAAACTTGAACGATGTTTATGAAGCCATATTTGAGACAGAAGTCGACCTTGTTGAAGAATCCGAAGTACTTTTTGCGGACACAGAGCAAGATCGTGTGGGATTGCACAGTTGGGCCAGTCGTGAGACCGCGCCGCAGTCCATGCTACCTCCCGAACTACACGTTCCCGAGGGCCCTGAGCGCACCGGCACCCGCGCGCCTAGCTGTCCACGCTCCCAACTTGGACAGTCAAGCCGTTCTCCTCGGACTCGCAAGCTTAGCCTTCGACCATCTCTCGCAGAACATCTGCGTGCGGGCACCACAGACGCTCAGGGTCTTAGCCCCCACGCGCACACTCCCTTATCTCGTCTATTTGGCGCAAGGCGGTTTGAGGTCGATGGGCAAAGTCCTGTGAATGACCAAAAACTTGACAAGGTCGACGAGGGAGTGCGGCGCATACATACGCTGCTCGAGGAGGTGCGCGAGATGCCCGTGTCACAGCTGAAGGACGAGATGCGCGAGCTTCAAGAACGCCAGACGCGCATCGAGGGTCTCTTGTTGATGCTCACGCGAGGGATGCGGAACGAGGCGGGCAGCGCCGCCGCCCCGTCCCGATATGATACCCTTTGAGTAATACCCGTTCCACGTTTGTAACGGATGCATGAAATAAGAATGTGGACAAATGCAGCTCGGGGAGGGGCGAAAGACGGTTTCGTATCAGTACCACCGCCTTGGTCTTGGTGTCTATCCTTACTCCACGCGTGTATTCGTCTATCCCAGTGCTTCCAAAGCTACCCCCCCCCCCCCCCCCCCCCCCCTTTTTTTTTTTTCGACCTGATCTTCGTTCGTCTCCCCTACCCCTGAGATAGAAATGGCCTCGATCAATTCAGGGCGCAGGGCGCATCGTCGCCGCGCCGCAGATGGTTTCAAGCCACATCCCCATTTCGTATCCAAAGTTGGTCTAACAGGTTCGTTTCCTGCTCATGCGTTCCTGGGACAGGAGGGGATAAGCTAGGGCTGTGTCTGTTTTCCCAAAATCACTCAAATCATGATGAAGATTCACATTTTATTCCTAGAAAATGACAAGTTGACTGCTCCTTGAATGTCACACCGGATAAAACATCGATAACGACAATACTCGAGCAACGGCGACTGCAATTCCATACGAAACCGGATCGTCATTTCAGCGTTCACATAACAAAGAGCAACGTTCACTCCTTTCTGTCTTTCCATAGGAGACGCAATAAACAACTTAGCCTAGTAGTACATTCAGGAAATGATGCGATTTCCTATGCCATCGATGCCCAACTCCTGGTCGGTTTGATGTGATAAAAATAACCAATCCAGCGCCACCGCCACCGCCACCGCCCACGTTGAACGTATGTAGTCATCGCGTCACTGACGTGCCAGGGCTATTGGCTTGCTCCCAACCATCACGTGCAGATTGCAATCGGAGCTAGGAGCGTAAAGGAAGGGAGACGTCTCACTGTATCAACTTGGTGTTGCACGCGCAATCGAAGGCGGTTACTATTACTATGATGGTGGGCGCATCTGTTCGTCTATACAGTCCAGAAACCAGGCTAACTTGATTTTAAATACCGAGTCCCTGGGTATCGAGTTTGAGACAGCACCGCGTCTGCCCTGTGTGGCCGGGGAAGGCGCACTCACGAGTCACGACACTTGGAAGTTGTCTAATTATCAAAATGCAGCGTCTCGACAGAAACGCCGCGCCCTGACCGAAAATTCCTACCTGACTGCTCGCCCCCGTCACACAGGCATGCCCAGCTTTCGGAAAACGGAAGGAAGGAAAGAGGGAAAAACAACGCTTCTCCCGGCTACATTCCATTCATCTTCTCCATGGAAGACGGCCTCTGTTGCACTTTCTCAGGGTGCATTCTATCGATAAAGCAATCCGCCTGCGCCGGTGATCAACTGACTGGAAAATATCACGCGGATGCTTGCTGCTGCAGTTGATGGACCCCTTGGCGCTGCGACTAGCTCGACGCCGAAACAGGTTCGGCGCCACGGAAACGTCCTGTATGCACTACCGGCCCTAAGCGAGGCGTCATTCACCTGGGACTCAGATACTTGGCACAGTAATTGTATAGCACATCGTAATCATCAGGGGAACCGGCCAGACAGAAACGCCAACCTCCGCTGGTGTGAATCCTTCCGCTGTGACGGAATCGATTGCCTCTGGACGTCTGCTTAATGTTACTTGTTTCAAGCGTGCGTATCTACTCCGCACCAACATGATACAGTCTCCCCTGGGAGTCTTGGTTCCTGAAGCTTTGATTGGGAAATTGCGCCCGTTCTCCGCAGAAGCAGCCATTCAAGGTGCCTTCTACGTGATGCGTCGCGCGCATCATCTTCCAAGAAATCCCCATATGAACCATTCAAAGGTTGACGCGTCGATATCATCTGCTTTACCGCTATCATACCCGCCATCACCTCTTGATACACAATCTCTGGATGGGTTATGAGTCCTGAAATGAGACGTCCATAACTTGAAGACTCATCCGGTGAGTTTCCCGCCCTCCACGTAAGTAGCTCCCGTTTAATATTGTCTCTGTGACAGCCCCGTGTTAGTGGCGCCATGGCGATTCCACTGAGAAAAGTCTCAGAGAACATCCATCTGACCCTGAAGCGAGCGCGGATCGCCACTGATTTCTCCCCTTTTCACGATGTGCCTGAACTTTTAGGCGGACATACTACGGTTTCTTCCCGTACAGGCCCACCTGGTGTGGGTACTCCTTGATTCCATTTTTTTTTCTTCTCATGTATGGTTCAGGGCGTGACAAAGATTCCCGCTGTGGTTGAAAATGGTTACAGATCAAGATCGTCTTTCACGCCTTTCCCTTTGGAGAGCCTATACCCTCCAGGCCTTTACATCGTGGTCGTACACAATGGTCCGCTCCGAAGACGCATCCAGGACCACCTCGACGAAATTGAAGAGTTCAAGGCATGTGTTCGACGTGCTCGAAAACTCCTTTTTGGCTGGCTAGTTACCTCGTGCCATTTTGTGCTTGTTATGGTACGGTATACATTGGTATGTGACGTCCACACGTTGCAAGGGCGGACTTTACCACGCCTTGAAGGAGACTACGACCCGTCGTCTCGCTTTACTTTACGGACCACGCATTCGTGCTGGGATACTCCGTGTTGGGAGGCTTAAGCAGGCAGTGTCGCGCGGTTACAATACTTTTTCCACCTCTCGCTCGTTGGTCCTACGTCGAATCGGGCGTGCTGTTGTGGACTGGTTGCTCCACGCTTTGCTCGCAATTTGGAATATTGCTCTCGAGGCAATTGCTATTTTTAAAAGAGATATGAAGGTGAAGGATCGGCCATTATGGAAAAACTCTTGATACTAATTTCACCCCTGGATGCGCAGGTCATCAGTATATCCACAAATCTACGGCGTGGTAGCTCATCGCATCACCGCTGAATCATACATGTCGTTCACGATTTCTTCATGAGTCACACCCGACTGCTGGGAAATCTGGGACCTCTGTCATCACCATAGTAAGGTCTTCTCTCGCTAATGTTCTGACGAAGAGGGGAACAAGACGGAGCCCCTGACGACACGACACGCTGAGCTTCCCGTTGTCCATCAGTAGCTCCTTCGTCACACTCTTTTTCTAAACATGCTCCGTGTTGTATGGTTTTTCGACTTTCCCTTTGTCTTTCTTTTTGGTACCATTGTTTTACTTGTGGTCGTGATCGAATCCCTCATCATCTGTCTTCCTTTGTACAGTCTGATGTTCTCGAGATTAGTCCAGACCGTATGGACAGATGACTTTCAGGATAACACATTCACGATGATGCGGGACCGCACTAAATCACGGAGATTCACTGTTTGTTGGAAGAGTGGCTGTCAATTGTGCCAGAATTCGGAATATGTCATGACATATGCGACAGATGGTTACCATAGCTTGTATACCTGGAAGGTCGTTTATTTTCTCAAATGCGAGGCATCACACGTGAGAGCAAGCATCCCTGATTGGGGCACTGGCACAAATTATAAATGTAATGCCAACTTCCTCTTAAGCAGGGCGTAGTATTGGTCCTCTTTTGGGTTCAGCTTCGAGACAACTCCATCTCACTTTGTTCTATGAACATCAATCGGTCCATCCTTGAAAACAACAACATTGACGATCAGATCTTGCATAACGCACACCAGCGGCGATAAACGCGTGCTTCTTGAGCAAGTCTCAGTGCTAGAATATGAACGTCTTGCAGGGGTTCACGTGGATGATTATCACGTGATTTTCAATGAAGAATTTTTTATAGAGGAACAATGGCCTGCGCTCCATAACTCCACTCTTCTAATCTGGGTGCAACATAGTTCCTTGTATTTTCTTTAGAAGGCATGTCTTATTCCCTGTAGTCATCAGTCAACGGAGATCGAGGTGACTGACCACTCCTGGGCGACGGATCGACCTTGAAACCACCGTAACGGCGAGTCTACTAGTAGCATGGCCCATCTTTGGGATGGTATACTTGAAACTTTGATGCATCTTGTTCTCTTTTTCGCATGATCTGTGTGCTCCGTCCGCAGGCCATTATATATTTTCGCACTCTCAAGTTGACTCGCCTTAGGCAGGTGCGAGCAGGTCTCGATCTGAGCAGCGCTCATCTTCATCCGTATCATCGAAATACTCTGCTCCTTCGAGTGCGATCTCGGTTCCACAGTGGGGCAGACGCATCACCCTCCAGTCACTCTGGATCGGGTTCTTGCGCTACGCCTCTCGTATTGTTTTGCTTACCAGGCTCGGCTTTCCGCCATTGCCTCACCTTTCAGCCTGGGATTTTTGAAACGTTGGTGTTTGAACAGCCGTGCGCATACACTCTCGGTCACTCTACTGGCCATGGCCATGTGAAGCCTTTTGATAAGTAAAGATCCTGCTTAACAGTCAATCATTCTGGCGCAGAGACAGCTTCTTGGTTGAACCACGTTCTTGGGGTGACAACAGGGCTCTTGTACACTGCCAGTATTATAGTACATGGGATGGATGACACCCAGTGTACGACATAGTAGGCCGCAGGAGAAAGCGATCTAAGACACAGGGAAAGGGTTCTAGCAGTGCTGCACGAGATGATTATGGACAATGGCAAGTGGTGCCAGGGCACTGCCAGGAACTGAGGAAAGGAGAGACTAGAGCTGCTCTTTGGCATTGGCATTAAGCATGATGCGTCCTTGGATTTAGTGGAGAGGGCCTAGGAAACCAACGATGTTGTCCTTCAGAGGGACCTTCAGAAATCTGATTGAGTGGGGTGATGGAAACGACGTTGGGGTCAGCTGATCCCCCCTACTCACGTGATGATTCCGCGGCCAGCGGGACCGCCTGGTCAAGAAGTCTCCATACTCAGCTGCCTATCTAATGTCCAAGATTCACACCTGTTCTGTGGGACATCAATGATATGAGATTCTAAAGCCAACCCTTTCCCTTTCCCTTCCATGGAGTTCAATGTGGTACTGCTCTCATCCCACTCGTGATGCCTGTGCTTCCTGGAACAACAAGCCCATCTCAGCCACCACACAGCATCATCAAGATCATGCTTCATGTGGCGCGAAGCGAGTTCCCTCAGTTGGTTTCCACGAAACTGTTTCGAATGTCATTGATGGCCACCAATGTTATCTTCTAGGCGTATACGTCAGGGCATGGCACTGACAACCAACCTCGGCTCTCCGAAAGATAGCAGGCTCACCCACCAAGCGCTCTGGGCTTTGATGCAAGGGCAGCAAAAGTCGAACGACATTGTCTGTGTTTGAAGAATAACCCAAATTCAGGATCACTGCAGTGATCCCATGGAGCGAGCTCAGGACTTTTGCAGCTTGCCGGTTGAGGATCCACCACTTGATTGTAGCGCGCATACGTGAATCACGGGTCAGGGTTGACATCGGAAAGATAGACCATGGACAGGTTGATAATATCAATTCATAAGGTGCGCCATGACAGCGACAGTATATCGGGCCTGATCTCCCCATGGGTCGGAAGGTCGCGGCGCAGCCGAACACTACGCGGACCCCACGGTTCCGTCAGACTTCCAGGCCTCAACGCCTCAACGCCAACCTCAAACTCTATCCGTCTGTCCGTGAAATTCAGGTTAAGGCCTAAAGCCCAAGGCTCGATGCTCTTTTGCATCAGGATATATCATGTCGGATGAATTCCATGCAAATGGGTTACCTAAAGACCTTCCTTCGGCTTAGGATACTGATGCATCCTTAACTCGGTAGCACAGAGTCGAGTGCCACTCAAGAATCCAGGTTTTGCAGAATCTGTCCGAGTTATCACATGTCAATGTACAATGTTTCAAATTATCAGGCCGTGGAAGAGTGATGCAATCTGGCTCTGGTGGTCGACTATCATGATATCTCCGGTCTGGAACTGAATGGTGACATATCAAAGCTTGGCCGCTTCCTTCGCGCAACTGGCCATAGTGACGTTGCGCTTGCGGATGATCTCTGAAGTCCCAGGCAGATACGGGTTCCATCATTTCCAGACTGACGACACATGAATTGACCCGTCCATGCAAAGCCTTGGAATGTGATTTCGCTGCTGGATAATAATTATGGTTTGGTTCCTTAAATGTTCCCCGAATAAGTGGCCAGACATGGTGGATGGCTACAGTGGGCGCTGGCGTCATGGTTAAAAAGCTCTTTAACGAGGCTCACAATAGGCTCCAGACTATCGTCTTGCCACTGGACATCCAGCGTGGTTTCACGACTCATTCTCCCTTCACCATGCCTCCAGCACCTTTAGGGCACAGTGTACGTGGTCTACAGTATCGAGAGGACGTCTTGGCCTGACTGCGCAGCTGCAGAGCCTCTCCACCCCCAGCGACTTGGAACGGGCAATCGTTCAGAGTATAAATGCTCTCCTAAACAACTTCAAACCATTATGGTCCCTCTTTACCAGGCTTGTCTTGATACCGCTGGGCTGGTGTTGGACTCTGTGGTACTTCATATTCGTTCTGATTTGGCGTATTTGGGTAGGTGCACGAGCGTTACCTCCAACTGAAGGAGCCAGCTGCTTATCAGTTTCATGACAGACTCTGCCGCTCAGATTCGCGGTCGATTTCTACGAAACCCAAGTCAGAAGGGCATTCCCTTGGCTGCCTTCTATATGGAGAACGCTGGCTCTGCTATTCCCGGAGGGCATCAAGCTACCGAGTCTCACTAGCCTTATCGGTGGTCTGCTCAAGGATGACGGCCCGACGGGACCCGATCTTCCTACCCTCGACATCTCTGCGGACGTGGACGCCATTTTGAACGGCGACTCGGGTGGCATTAATGGTGGTGACAAAGCCGGTTCGTCTTCACAGATTAAAAACAGTTTATCGAAGCTTGAGAGCGCATTGAAGAAGATCCCAAATTATAAACCTAGCGACTTGGATGCGGGGTTGGCAAATATAAAGGTGCGAGCGCCATCCAATTCGATGCGCGTGGGTTGACTGGGCTCGAAAGGCTGCACAGGCAGAAACTGAAAATGCATTGGCGTCATTGAGTGGTTCCAGTTGAACCTGTTCCCATAAAAAGACTGTTCCACAAATTTTTGTTCCGCGCCTCGGTTTTCGCGTGCCCTCTTCAGGGTAGGGTGACCTTGATAGATAGTGTATAGTGTGTCTCACTGATCAGAAATCCGTCTTCCAATATAACCATGTAATTGCGTGGCTCTTACACGCATGGTGGGTCGTCACGTTCTCTGAATGAGAAGGGAACGGAAGGTGATCAATGATCCACGAAGGTGACTTGACTGGGGTATCGATAGGGTACTCACCTTCCTCCTTTCTCTAATTGTTATTCCGTGTCCTACTGTCAGAATAGGTCGGTCCTCGCACCCGCCATCGCGTAGAAATTTGCTCGGACAACTTGTGAATTGAAAACTTGAAGGATACTTCAAACGGTGCCCTCAAACGGGAAAGTCTCGAACGAGAAACCAATGCATTGTAGGGTCCCCATTTTCTGATTGGGAGGAGGTATGTAATGTGTTGATATCTGGATGCGATCTATGAAATTACATAAATTCCTGTGGTCCATGACGCACCGGAACGAATAATGCCTTTAAGTACACCTCGCGAGGGAGGCGCATTATTTATAGCATTGTGATCTCTATCTTGCGCTCCTCCACATGGACTGCGTCCTAGTACAACATCGCCGGTTATGCGGATCAGATAACATAATGGGTTAGTTCATTCCCGCTGAAAAAGACTTGCATTTCGGGAGTCCAATTGACATCCAGATGAGTTGGTCATGTGAAAGCGTCGGGACGCTCAACCGGTTACATAATCATGCACTTGGTCTCTTCAATTCGATTGCAAACTTAATGGAAAGGTAACAGAACAGGACACAATTGTTCTCAGTGATGAGTTTCACAAGCTGTGGCGCGCTCCGACTCTGGCTACGCCTCTATGGAACGGCGCGACGACAAGAAATCCGTGCTATGAACATTGTGTCCTGGTAGGTTGGCCAAGTCCAAAATCATCTTCCTGGTTCCGCTCCGCGATGTTCTGGACCGCTTGGCACCGGATGTCGACGGTGAGGATGGATGGCACTGGCAGATTAAGCGGATCGCGCACTGGAATGAAAAAAGAGAATACGCCGTTAGCGCGGCGCAGCGCCGGCCCGAACGGCATATTCTCTTTCGTTCGTGAGGATGTCTGGTGGTCTGGTCGGGAAAGTACTACCAGACCCACCAGACATCCAAAGAGTGGGCTATCCTTCCCTACGACAGTAAGTCCGGTCAGTTCTCGGACCGTGGCGACTCGGGTTCCATCATTGTGGACGGCCTTGGCCGTATCGGTGGCCTTCTTACCGGTGGAGGCGCCACTCCCTTCTTCTGGCTCCTCCCTCGTATCCAGGCGGGCGGCTTCCCCAATGCGCATGTCGACCCCAAGATTGCCTAAGCGCGGCGTGGCACCCGAATGGGTCTTGCGTCCACGAGTACCGAGCCGAAAATCATGACGTGGGGCATCTCCCTCCCAAAACACACGAGGACTCACACGTGAATGGACGCTGAATTCTACTACAATACACCCTGTTCTCACAATAATTGGGGTGACAGGTTGAAATGCTCCACGCCGAAACCTGGTATCATGTGTAAATTCGGGCCGCGAACATACTCGAAGGGAGTTGTTCCGAGTTGCTGGATCAGTGTGCGAGACTCTTCCTCGAGTTCTCAGTATCGTGACATGATTCCTAACCTCATTCCGGGCTGACCGGGGTCGAGTTTATCTCCCGAATGGTTACTCGGACAGCACGTCAATAGCTAGGATGCACGGTCGTGCTTATCTCAGTTCGATCTCTGCTACATGCTGTATGATTCCTTTGGTCATCCCCATCCCTGATGGCATCGTAGGCAGCGCATGTGCATCAACTTGTGCAATTTTAGTGCCCATTCTGGTACAAGTGCCATTGGCCCTCTATTAAACGAAATGGGAATATAAGCTCGTTTGGCTGATCAGATCATTCTGATGCGGACCCCTTCTCACCCATGTCTACCCTCAAGCTTGACTTGTTTCCGGGATTGAATGGTGTACGCGACCTGGCCCTCATCTAATCCGCTCTTCTGACGTTCTTTTCCTCCTAGGTTTCCAAAACAGTTTCCGGAAGTGAAAATCTTTCGTCCGGTATTCTAAATCAAGAAGTTGGAAAGACCCAACAGACGACTGGTTTACTGTCTGGCCTTGGTAAGGCTGCGTCGAAAGGCAGTTCGACCGTCTCAGATAGGGCTCTCAAGTTGCTTTTTTCCATCCTTTCCCTCTATTTTTCGATATTACGAAAAATTATCCCGCCTTCTGTTTGGAATTTCTTCGTATGTCTCAGCCATTGTTACACGTACTTCATTGGTTCTGACAGGTGTGTCAGATATTTTTTATACCGCCCCTCATTGGGTTTTACGAACTCGCATTTCGAGTCTACTTCCCGATATTTCCACCTGTGTTCGCCATAGCATTCAAGCTCCATCAAAGAGGCTTTCTGACGATTGGGACTGTAATCTGGCTCGCCTCGAGCTTGCCAGCAGATTTTCTTGGTGGGCTCGGCGCTCTTGGTGGGATAGCAACGGGAACAACTGTGGCCATAGCGGACGGAGCTGCTGCCGCGGGTCATGTCCTCGCAGGAGCGGTTCATCTCGTAGGCGACGCCGCTAACACTGTCACCCATGGCGTCGACATCTTGAAACCGGGGGTGGTCTCAACAAATCTTGCGCACCTCCTTTCGGGTGAACATACTATCCCATCAGGGTCCTTGATCCCCCTAGCCACGACAGAGAATGCTGCGAAACTTGCTGATGTCCTGGAAAGCGTAACCCCGCTGCAAATGAACAGTATTCCCAAGGGGTTCCAGGATGCTCAGGTACAATCCACTCCCTGTTATACACTGTAAGTTTTACATGCGTCTCTAAATTTTCAACAGAAACACCTCGTGCCTGGAGAACAGGCCATCTCTACAGGCGAGTCACTACTAGTCCCCGGGCTCGCGAAAGAAGGTATTGAGAACGTAGGGAGCATCGCCAGCGCCATTACGAGTGCCACAATACACCCAACAGAAAATCCCCTTACTGTGATAAAAGATGCTCAGGCCGCGGCGACGGGGAATGTCACAAAATTTGCCAAATCTTTGGAGCGTTCAAACCCTTTACACCTGAACGTTCTTCCGAAAGAACCACAGGCTTCCCAGGTGAGTTGTCCCTAGGTTGCGAGTAATGTAACGGCACTGACGCGTGTTGGAATCGACAGCCAAATTCCACAGGAAATTTGCTTCACCCGAAGATATCAGGAGCGAGCTAGGTCCGTTCTGATACTCTCTGCTCATTTATGAGTGCATGGAACGAGGGCCTAAAGGTTAGGTTTTGTGTTTGTGACTTCACGTCGTTTTACACGCATGTACTATGCATACGAGATTATAATAGGTGATTCACCACGTAACTTTCACCGTCTAAATTGACACCAGAAGTCAATTGCTCGAAGCGCACGTCACCATTGGTGCATCTGCTCGGGTTGGCGTGCGAGGAATATTCAGGCCCCGCTCTAAATTCCAACACAAACACAATAGCTTTCGCTTACAACCACCTCGGTCGTGAGGACGGAAGCCATGATTTAAGTAAGAAGCCACACCCGTGCCTGATATCTGGAATGCGTCTTACAGGGTTGGAAATCATCATGGGTAGCCCGATTCCGACCTCCAGACATCTGTCATCCCATTAGCTCATGGGCGTCTTGGGCGCGTGTTTGCGGCATGGCATTTTCTCACACTGGATGACAATATTCGGCACTGGGCATGCTCGTACGCGTTGAATGGCGTATGCTTCTGATATTAGCGCTCCACCCCTTTTGGCAAACGTCACCGACGCTGCGCTGATATGGAGGAGGGCACGGACAAGTGGTACCCTTCTCATTGATACTGCCGAAACGTCATGTCGGGAGTTCTTGTCCATTTCGGTTGCACACGCAGGCAAGATTCTGATAGCAATCGTGGAATTCGACAAGGAAACGCGTCGACTCCGCCCATCGCTAGAACACAAAAATTCTAACTGTCAATCTTTCATGCGGTATCAATCTTAAGCTTTATTAGGGTCAACTAATAAGGCATGCTATAAAGTTCGTGTCAAGCCGAGGCCCTCTTATCATTGCACTTGCTCCAGGTTCTTTCTGCTCAGCCAAGATGGGCATTCTGGACATCATCAATCCTTTCTCTTCCGCGGGATTTTTTTCAAAGTGGGCATTTAATCTATCATCCCAACTCTGCACGCTAAGACTCATTCCTTCTAGTCTCAATGGTACATTCCCTGAGAGATTGATTCCTGAGGGTATCATTCCTTCCCTCTCCGAACGCGTCCCGGCCACTCAGCGCGTCATGAAAACGGAATTCGTCCCTGTGCTCTTTCTTTTCTACGTTCTCGCTGTTCTCGTGCAGCTTCCGAATACCCGTGTACTACGCCTGAGTGTGCTAGGTGTCATGGGAACGCTGGCTTGGAGAGTTTCCACGAGGTACAATTTCGACGGATCTGATGAACCCGGGTACAATTGGACCAGCATGGCCGTCTGCGTAGGTCGATTGTTTGATTTAGCATCACTATCGCACTGATCCGATACACCCTGGCCTGTAGTGGTTTTTGTCTTTCCTAATGCTTCGGGCGATTGATTTTGCCACCACGACGAAGCCATTCGTCCGCGAGCGATTCTCCTGGCTTCACCGAAAGCGCCCAACGATTTTGCGACCCAGATCAAAGGCGCCTTGCTGAATGCGTTTGACCTTACATTCAACGCTCGCGGAATAGGGTGGAACTGGGGAAAAGGCATTTCCATCCCTCCCAGTACAGATCCTCGCGTCCGGAAGGGCCCGCTCGATTTCCTTGTGGGGTATGTGACGACGCAGACATTCTTCGATTTTGTCCTGTTCGCTCAGCAGTCTTGGGACCTCTCACCATCCAAATACCCCACCCATCGCCATGGCGGAACAATCTTCAATCCTGACCTACCGCCTCTTCTGCGTTATGGAAAAGTCTTCGCCATGAGTTTCCTTTGTACTCTCGGGCTCTGTACTTCTTTCCAGGCCACGTACTACCAAGTTGGATTCATCGCGATGACGATCTTCGGTCAAGACGCTGAACAATGGCCACCGCTCTTCCAGAACCCGTTTTTTGCGACGAGTATAGCAGATTTTTGGGGCACGCGTTGGCACCAGGTTTTCAAGCGGTCTTTCGTCGTCTGTGGAGCGAAACCGGCGGCGCGGTTCTTTGGACGAGCGGGAGGCGTCCTCGGCGCATTCCTCGTTTCAGGGATCATGCACGATTTCGGCGTGTGGGGCGCCGGACTCGGGACCGAGCTCTCCTCCGTCACGTTCTTCTTTCTCATGATGGGGGTGGGCTGCATTCTCGAGGTGATCTGGCGAGCGAAGACGGGGTTGAAGGTTCAAGGCCCGTTGGGCTGGTTGTGGACTGTGGTGTGGATATTCTTCTGGACCAGTTGGATTGTGGATGCGTGGGCGAGAAGGGGGCTTATCGTCAGTAAGATGTCCGCGGACGGGGCACGCCCAGCCCTTTATTGGGTTAAAGTTGCCCAGAGGTGGGTGGAGCGACACGGACAACCTTTGCAATGAGGTACACGTCCTGCTGTATCACCATGTTGGTCCTCAGAAAAACTTGCTTCATGTATTTCGTGTTTCATATGTTCATCTGGAAACTACTGTATCGTTTGTCTCCTCAGTGACTTTTACGAGGACAATATTAACTTGACAGCGGGCATTTGCCGATTACTTAATGGCAGCTGTCACCCGTAAGCCGATGCTGTTTCACGTGTTGTGGCAACTCCCAAGCAAACCAAGAAAAAAAAAGGACAACTGAAAACAAAGCCTCGAAATGCATAGAAACTATTTTCCACAAAGTTGAGGCTTCCATGGATAGTATATTTGAGATTGATTGTTCTACCTTGAGACAAATTGACCACTTCCCCGCCAGCGCCGCAATTGACACAACATGCCTATGGTCCTTATCGCCGTTTTCTGTAGTATGCGGGACAGCTTGCCCGCTTCGCGTAAGATGGGATCATACATCGCAAAAGACTGGTAGAACGTATTTAGCTGGGCCAAACGTAGCCGCCTTTAATCGTTGCCTACCCTGGGCCTCTCAGTGTGCTGAACCTCATCTCAATGTTCTCCTTGCTTCCTGATCCTCCAGACCCCGCTCTTCGTCAGCCGTTTACGCCTGCTGCCGTCGTGCCTCTCTATCTGAGCTTCTACGCTCTTGGAGTGCTGGCCATGCTCCCGAACACATTCGTGCTTAAGCTTTCACTGCTGCCTTTCATTGTGTGGCAGGCATGGTGCTGTGCTGTGGGATTGGATCTCTCGATATGGTTGGCGCAGTCGGTAGGTCATCCGAACGGAGACCGGCTCCGTTTTTGGAACATGTCGTTTGTGGTATGATATCCATCGCTGCCTTCCCAGCGGGACGCCTCTGAGACTTACATGTAGATATCGATGTTTTTCATTGCACTAAGGTCTCTTGAATGGACCTTTATCAAGAAACCGCTGAGGAAATACGAGTTAATAGAGGGCCAAGATGCTCCTGTCGAACGGCAATTGTCGATTCCAAATGTCCTTCTCGCTGCCGTCGACCTATTTTGCAACCAGCGTGGAATCGGATGGTCCTGGTCCCCCAACCATTTCCCCCGTGAGAGTGGCCCGCCCCTTTCGATCGCCTCCGTTTGGGCTACGTTGCTCTTAAAACTCACGGCCCTTGACACGTCACTGTACATCATACAATCTCTCTGCCCCTCCACCAACGATCCCGGAGGCGGCACCCTGTTCGACCCATCCCTTCCCCCTTTTCCTCGCATCGCCAGGGCCGCGTTGTCGGCCGTTTGTGGGGGCGTGTGGTCATATACGCTCGTCGACTCGATGTACCACATCGCGACATTGATCGGACGCGTCCTCCTTCGCCAGCCAGCCTCCCAGTGGCCCCGTCTCACGCACCGACCTTGGCTGTCCACTTCGATTCGAGATTTTTGGAGCATCCGCTGGCACCAGTTCTTTCGACACTTTTTCGTCGTCTTCGGAGCCCGTCCTGGCGGTGCACTCTTCGGACTTCCGGGCGCCGTCATGGGTGCATTCACCATGTCAGGTCTCATACATTATTTGGGCTTGTGGGGGGTCGGATATGGGACGGAGTTCACCACCTCCGGAGGGTTCTTTCTTCTCATGGGCCTCGGCGTCATTATAGAGGATGTGTTCAAGCGGGCGACTGGTTTGCCTGTGCAAGGATGGCTTGGCTGGTCATGGACCATGTCGTGGACCCTCGTATGGGGCACACTCCTGCTCGATGGGTGGGCCCGACATGGAATTCTGGCAAGTGACTTTTTCCCTGATCGGCTCCGACCAGGAAAACTACTTGTCGATAGCGCCATCTCCTTGCTTAATCGGTGATCATATCAATGAGTCGTATAAACTATACATTCGAGACGGGACTGATGCGGAATCCTGATTGACTAGTAATGTGCTGAAATGCCTTGATTCCGTTCACACAAACCATCGCGCGTTTCAAGTCCGAGTCAATTGACCTTTGCGTCTTTCATTTTCATTTTTTTTCCTTTGAAGAGGGGTCGTTGCTTCGCATCATGGACGTTCTGGCCGCGACTATCAATCGGATTGTAACTGTCTGCCGAACACGAAACTGCAGGAACTCGATCGATCGACATTTGATACTTGGCGTGAAGGGGCACGTAGATCAAATTTCGTTTGAAACAGCCACTTCGCGTCGATGCGGCGAGGAAGTGCAATGCACGAGTTGACTAATTACTCTTCTGATGCCGACTACGAGATATCAAGATCTGGCAAGCAACATTGATGTAGGACATCAACAAAATCACAAGAAAATTTATGACTTTTTTGACTTTTTAGCTTAATAGGGAGTATTTCTAAAGTTGAAAGTTTGTAAAGTAGTAAAGTGCTGTTCAAGCCTCCATAAAGCCAGAAAAGGTAGTAAAGAAAGTTCATAAAGTCTGTTAAAGTCCCAGATATGTCCCAAACCAACATTGGATGGAGGGCTCTTAACTTTAGCAGTAGCCCCATTAGAGCATAAATTGATTGACTTGCCCTAAGGCTGGCTGATGTGACTTTCCAACTTTTGAGAACTTTTTTGACTCTATAAAGACTTTATAAAGCTAAAAAATATTTATGTGTTTTTCCTGATGGACTGAGGTACCAAAATTGACAATATGATATTATTAGAGGACATGGGGCAAGAACATTGACCAGATTTCCAGACAGCTGGTGCTCACAGGTTTAGGTAACAAATAGGGATGTTCAAAGTTGGATGCCTCTCACTTTCACTTCTTGCTTTCTGCATACTGCAAGCTTATATAACATTAGTGCTCTGAGGTCTGGTCTGGAAGACTGCAATAGTGAAGATTATAAAGCTGAGGTGAAGGTCCAAGGGCACAACAATCAATATGCAGGAGCCAGGAGCAGGACCAGTGGCACACAAGGGGGATTCAGGAATACAGAGTTGTCTCTTCTTATTATTTTTGTTGGCTTGCTTTTTGAGCCTTTTAAGTACACCTTCGTGCCTACAGTACTTGTAAGTACTAGTCGTAAAATTTTGCTATGAAGCATAAAAAATTTCTTGAGTCAAGTAAGCCAATATTGCCTTTGTGGCCTTTAGCTGTGGCGATGAGCTTGCACTCTCAATGAGCTCCACAGTGTCCTTAAGACATTTTTGCTTGTGCCCATATCTGAGACATTTATTTAAGTAAAACTTCTTTTTGGCTTTTTAGCTTTTAGCACACACAATTGGAAATGGATGAGATGGATGTGAGATCAAGGTAAGGAGTCGTTCAGAGCAACTTTCCCCTGTGAAGGGGGAGGGTTCCAAAATTTTTATTCTGAGCCCTTTTGGGTCCTGAGGCATAGCATGTCGCACTGCGAAGGCACTTTGTGTGTCTTTGCCTTTGGTGGAGCAAAATCCACCATACAAATGAAATGCACACCAGACCAGACTATAACTGAGATGACTGGACCATTGGTCTCAGTTACACATGGTTTGTGACCTAGCCAGTTCCCATGTCACCGACTGGGGGCGGTGTCACTGACAAATCGTTTCACGCGTGAGTTGTACGCACAGAGTCGAGCGAGACGACAAGTTCTCGCTAAAGTCGGGGATCTCAGTGACAACACAGCGAAGGCTAGTGTGTACCGTGGAGAGGAAATACAGTAGATCTGTCTTCACGTTTGAAGACTTAGAGAATAGAGAGAGTTCTTGAGTCGATTGCTTGATTCCCTGCAAGCCTACAGTCCCGAAGCTAGAATCCAGTGATATTCACATGAGAACAAGCTTAGGGCTTGTTCTCCTCTACAGACAGTCTTATATAGACAGTGTATCCTATATCAAATAGCAGACACAAGGTAACGGTGAGGCAATCGAGACTAGAACATGCTGGAAGGTGATGGTACATGTGAGGCTGGGTGAGTCATGAAAATGCATGGGAATCGTGAGGTCTGTCCGGGTAGGCTTGTCTGGTTGCCGGTCTGGTCCGAAGAACCGGTACTTGTGACATCACCTCCTTGTTAACGTCTAAGTGACATAAGGGAGGATAGTCGATTGACAGTGGCAAGTGTGGAAATGGAGTTGGTTGCGGGGGACTTGACATATCTTGTCAGTTTTGCATTGTCGATGTGGGTTTCTACAGTGGTCAGCCATATGTCTGTGACAATTACAAAGGACGCAGATGGCGATCTTGGGGCATTCAAATGTGTCGTGTCCCCCATCGTGACACCAGGCGCATTTGTCAGAGAGTCGAGGGAGGAATTGGTACCATGGGTCTAACAAAGCTTCTTTGGCATCTTTGTGCTCCTGGTCAGTGAGTTGAGGCATGGTCCCGAACAGGACCTGTGGTTCGAGGCGAGCCTTGGCATTAGCTTTGGCTAATTTGACTTCCGAGTCCCTTACTTCCCACATCATGTTGTGGTATCTTTTGCAAGTGGTGACGAGACTGTTTGCCATCTGTTGTGTCTTTTTTATGGCAAATCGATAGCGGCGTACTTCCGCTTCCAGGGATAGGTCCTGTTTGAACCTAAGTGCCTCATCTATAGCTGTAGTGTGTCTGAGGCCGTCCTTGAATAGGAAGGCATCTTTTTGTGTAAGAAGAGGGTGAGGGTAAGGGTCAGCTCGAGCTCAAATGGGGATATGGTGGGTAGGACATCCAGGACCGTAAGTGGCTAGTAAGGTGGGGAAGCCATGTGTGAGGTCGGGGAGGACAAAGCGAGGGGGTAGCATGTCGTCTTCATTGCCTGGGTCTGGGATTAGTAAGTCTAGTCCGAGGTCTCCTTCTTCCCATCCTTCTCCAAGTTCTTCCAGTTCTGTGAGTTGGACGTGATTGGTAGGTGGCTCATAGACAGGAGGTGGTGTCCTTTTGAGGTTGGTCGGAGCGAAGTTTTCGTTGAGTAGAACGATGTTTTCGACCTGTTGGATGATGGGAGTAGTGGTGTGTGGGGGAATTGGGATGGGGTCAGGTGAAGGGGAGTGAACGTGGTAGGAAGGGCTGTGGGTTCTGATGGGTGAATGGGTCCCTTGTGTGGGGGATCAATTGCCGAAGGCATGTAATATAGTGGTGAGGGAGTCGTCTTCCCACAATTCGTGAGCTTGCACAATCATAGCGGCATGTTGTGCAGCGCATCGAATGAGTAGCCTAGTGTTAATGGTTGCCGCTGTTGAAGGGGACGGTTCTCTGGATAGTGGTAGGTGAATGAGGGCGGGAGAGTAAGGCGGAGTGGGTACGAGTGTAGCGGTGGAAGCAGTAGGGGAGTTTTGAATGGAAGACATATTGTTGTGTCAGGGGATGGAACGATGGGGAGTAGTCGTTCGTAGGTGGTGTCTTTTATATTTGGGGTTGTCCAGTGGAAGCAGAGTAGTATTCTTTCAGAAGTTCTGGGGCATGAAGGTCGTGGTGGTCGACCCACGAGTTGTCTGATGCAGGGTATCCCTTCCAGTGTATGAGGTATTGAAGTTTATGTGTTTGTCCGAATCTTCTAGTGTCTAGAATTGCTTCAATTTTATATTCTTCCTCGTTTTCTATGGTTGGTGGAGGTCATGTAAATGGCATGCCGTATTCTTCCGTCTCCTTATAAGGGAGAAGTAAGTTGACGTGGAAGACGTCATGTATCTTCATTGATGGCGGAAGTTGTAATTGATACGCAACTTTGGAAATTCTTTTTGTAACAGGAAATGGGCCGTATCTTTTAGGCATTAACTTGCGTGTCCCTCGTGTTCTGAGGTTTTTTGCTTCTAGCCATATGAGGGTTCCTTCCTCCATTTCTTTGACGTCAGGTTTTAGGGGTTGTTGTTTGCGTTCTAGAAGTTGTTGGGCGTCCCATCTTGCCTCTTCTAGTTGTTTCAGGCAATCGGTGGATGAGGGCACATTGTTGTCTTCTAGGCTGATGTCGATCTGGGGTTTGAATCCCATGAGGAGTTCGTGTGGTGACCTCCGTGTTGTTTCATGTTTCCATGAGTTGTGTGTGTATTCTGCTACAGGAAGCATTTTTGCCCAGGAATGAGGATGAGTCATGGCCCAGGGTCTTAGGTATTGTTCCAGCCATGTGTTTATTCGTTCTGTTTGTCCATCTGTTTGGGGGTGGAATGCGGTGGACACGTTTTGTTTGATGCCTAAATTTTTACATATGGCTTTAGAGAAGTTTGATGCAAATTGGGGGTCTCTGTCGGAGATGATTCTTTTTGGAATGCCAAACCAGGGCATGAGGTGTTTCAGATATTTGTGTGCAATGCCTGTTCCATCAATCATTTTGTTGCATGGGATGAATTTTGTCGCTTTGGAGCATCCTTGGTCGACTATGGTGAGAACGCTGTCGAATCCTTCTGATTTGGGCAATGTTAAGATTCTCTTGATTCTCCGACTGTCATCTATTTTTGCTGACTCATCTGTGATTACTCATGTGTTTGCTTATCAATCTGCTTACTGATTGCTTACAGATTGCTGACTGATTGCTTACTGATTGCTTACTGATTTCTTACTGATTGCTTACTGATACTAGGAAAGAATGACTCACGCGTGAGTCATTTCTAACATTCTGAATTGCGCTTTTCGTATTTGGATACTACTGGTCCTCAGCTATGTGCACCCCGAGTTTCGTACGAATCGGATCAGTAGTTATCGAGATATCATATAAATAGTCTGTGGAACCAAGAAGTTGAGCCTTACGCTCGACTTACACAATCTTACAAGATATCCATCTTGTCAACCATCTAAACAAATTATAGTGCAGACTCTAACTGAAAGAGGTCCCTCTCTTTTCTACATTCAATCTTCCTGAGATAATATCAAAGGGTTCGAAGTCTAGTGCTTGAACTATATCAAGCAACTCTTTCACTAAGGAGTCGGTGCTAAGATCTGTCAGATCTTAACAGGCAAGTCGGTAATGAGGTCCATTGATACGTATTGAAAGGGGCCTTGCTCCACATGTGTGTCGAGTGGAAAGGTCGTGGCTTTCTCTCTAGGTATGTTGGTCTTAGACTCTTGGCATTTGGCGCAACCTTTGACATATTGTTCTACAAATTGTTGTAGTCTGGGCCCTTCGTAATGTTGTTTAACTAGGTCCCAGGTGTTGGCTATTCCTGGGTGTCCTGCAAACGGGGTGTCATGAAATTTTCTCAGAATTTCTCACCGCTTGTCAGGTTTATCTGGTAGGTAGGTTTTTCATGCGAAGATTTTGGGTGGTAGTAGTGTGGTTTTTTGTTCTTCTACCCCCTTGTTAAGGTCTTTGTGGCGAGAAAGTGTGTTGGCAATTGTGTGTGTGTGTCCAGGGACATGTTCCATGGTGATGTTGAAATCCTGCATGTATTGCATCCATCTGGCTTGTCGTCCTGTTAATTTTTGTGGTTCTTTGAAGTAGGTGAGATTTTTGTGGTCCGTCCTTATTCTGACTGGTTTATCAGCTCCTAGGAAGAATGGTCGTCCACTTTTTAGTCCAAAAATTACTGCTGCTAGTTCTTTGTCATGTGCATCATAGTTCCTTTCTGCATCTAATAATGTCCTAGAATAGTATGCAATTGGGTGTAGACCGTCTTCATGTTCTTGGGATATGACTGCTCCGATAGCGAATCCTGATGCATCAGTATCTAGAATGAATTGTTTTGTCCACTCTGGGGTGCGAAGCACCGGGTAGGATATGCAAGTTTCAATGTATGAAAGGCTTGATCTTCCTTTGTCATCCATTCCCATTGTTTGTTTTTCTTTGTTAAATTGTTTAGCGGTCTGGCCTTTATGGAGAAGTTGGGTATGAAATTTTGATAGAAGTTGCAAAATCCTAAGAAACTTCTGACTTCTTTTAATGTTGATGGGGTTGGCCAGTCTTTGATCCCTTTGACCTTCACAGGGTCCATAGTTATCTTTCCTTCTCCTATGATTACCCCAAGGTATTCCACTTTTCTTTTGTGGAATTGGCATTTTTCTGGCTTAAGATAGAGGTCATGTTGTTTCAATTAGGATAGTATGTGGTTGACTTTAGACGCATGCTCTACTTTGTCATTTTTTGTGGCAATGATGATGTCGTCCATATAGATCTTCAACCACCCTTGTGTGAGTTCTTCTTGAAAGATGTTGTCCATCATGGTTTGGAAGGTAGCTGGGGAGTTTGTTAATCCAAAGAACATTATCATAGGTTCGAACAGCCCATCACTGGTTTTGAAGGCTGCTTTCCACTCGTCTCCTTCTTTGATCCAAATGTTGTTGTAACCCCATCTAACATCGAATTTGGTGAAGAGTTCCTTTCCTGCTAAGGCATGGATAAGTTCTGGGATTAAGGGTAGTGGGTATACGTTAGGTATCGTCCACTTGTTTAAGTTTCTATAGTCTTGTACCGGTTGAAATTTGCCGTCCTTCTTCTTTATAAGAAAGAATCCACTGGCGTATGGTGAGTTGGATCTTCTTATTCTTTTAAGTCATAAATTTTGTTCGAGGAACTTCTTTTGTTCCTCTTTTTCTTTAGGTGAAAGAGGATATACTCTGCAGTTGATCGTTGTCAGGGCGTCTGGTTTTAGGTCGATGGCGTGGTCCCATTTTCTTGGTCCAGGGAACCTTTCTGATTCTTGTTCCATAAATACTTGTCCATATTGGTGGTATCGATGGGGTACTATCTCTTGCCAAGTTTTGGGTTTGTCCTGCATCTGTGCTTCCGCCAATTGTTGTGCTATAGTGGTTTTGCATATTTGGGTTTGTAACCATAGCTCATCACCTTCTTCCTAGTCCATTAGTGCTTTGATCCATGCTGGAGTTTCCTGACTGCCTGTGAGGGTGACTCTTCCCATAATGGTTCCTTTGGACCAGTTTATTCTTGGGTTGGTTGATTCTAAGAATGGATATCCTAAGATGATATTGTCTTGCCCTATATCTGCGACTAGAAATTGGTGCACATGTCTTTGCCCTAATAGTTTTAGTTCGAGTTGGACAGTTTGGGTGATTTTTCCCAAACGGTTGAATGTTCCATCGACGTTTTTGATGGTTCTGGCTGGGACCAATTTTCTAGTTTGCAGGCGTAGTTCTTTTGTCAATTTGGGAGATATGAAGCATTCTGTAGCCCCACTGTCTATCAGGGCTCTTCTTTCGGCTTTGTTCGATCCAATGTAAATAGTAGTCATCACTGATATTGACTTTCTTTGAGATTTGTACATAGGGTTGATACCTAAAGCTCGAGCAATCGCCGTTATGCTCAAGTGTCCGAAAAATCCTCCTCTTTATCTTCATCGTCTCCCATTAGGGCCTTAATAAAGGCTTCCCTATCCTCTACAGAGAGTTTGTTTGCCGTCTCTGCCAATTTGATGACCATATCTTCTTCAACAACTTCTATAATGGAAGATCCAGTTGTATTGGTGGTTGTGTCGGTGGTGCGTGCACATGTTATTTCTCGTTTGGGCTTTGTGGGACAGTTGCGGGCCAAGTGTCCTCAAAGGGAGCAATGAAAACATCTTCCTTCTTCTCGATGTTTTTGTTTCTCGGCTTTGGTAATTGCCTTGCGAGCGGCACCTGCACTGGTGTCCATTGTGTTCGGGTCGCGTGGTGGGAGGCGTGGGCGTGCAGGTGTAGCGTTACTTTGAATGTTCCCATGGTTGGCCCATGCTGAATTGGCGAGTTGACCCCAGGGTTTGTTCTGTGGTTGGTTGAAATTGCATCCGCATGTGCTTGAATGGTCGGACAAAATTGCTCGTTTATGCATCCAGACCCTGTGGTGTTTTTGAGCTGCTGCGACCCAGTCTGCGAATGAAGTGGGGTCTTCAAGGTCAAGGCAAGACTCGACCAGAGATCGTGGGAGTCCCCATGCGAATAGTCGCATGACTGTCGGTTCGTTGACGTTGAGCCCTGCACGTCTCGCCAGTAGTTGGAATTCTGAGATGTAGTCGTCGAGTAAGCCATCCTTCATTTTTAATTCTTTGAGTCTATCTTGGGCCTTCTCATGCTCCGCGTAGTTGGTGAATGCACGATGGAATTGCTGTCGCAGCGCTTCCCATGCTGTGAGTCCTAGTGGGATGTTGGTAGGGTCGTTTTGCACATCTTCGAGCCACTGATCCATGGCTTCGAGCCATCCTTCGACCTTGGGTCCTGTCATCAATGAGAGGAAGTAAGCACATTTCTTAATTGGGTCTCTGGCAATTTTACTGTCATGATTCATGGACATGAACCTGTTGAATGCGACTAGAAATGCATGTGTTCGTGCGCGATCGCCATTAAAAACTCAGGGGGAATTCCCTCGAGTTTTCCATTGTTGGATGCACATGTATTGCGATCGGTTCGTCCAAAGAATTCGTCAGGGTCAGGGCTTGGGGGCCGTTCTCCACGTCCTCCAAGTCCTGCAAATGAGGGGCGAACTGGGGCTCGCGTCGTTCCGGATGATGCGTGTTGGGTTTCGGTGGCGAAAATATTCGTTGTCGTCGTGGGTTAGAGCTCCATTGGAGCACTGGTAGGTGGAGCGGGTCCGGGCGTTGGAGCTCAGCTTGGTGCTTTCAAGTTGGGGAGGGGTTCTCCTGAAGCCGTCAATGTGGTGAGGTTGATTCCTCTGAGGGGATTTTGAGTGAGGTGAAAGGCTGGGCAGGCGACGTGCGTTGCTTCCCAGCTGTCTCCACATCTTGCAATCTCAAACCAGAGGCCGAAGAGGTGGCCAAGAGCTACCTTGGCATTCTTCCAGGTGATGTAGTAACCTGTCCACGGTACGCCATTGATCTGTACTGATAGGAAGTTGACTCCGTCGTTGAATGTGGTCATGCTGGGGACATTTTTCTCTTGGTCAGGGAGCAGTTCAAATGGACATTTGAGAGCTGCTAATCCTTCTACAGTTGGTGTGGCGAGTCCCTTGTATCTCCAGTCTCGAGCTTGTAGTCATGTTGGAAGAAAATCGATATATTCTCTGGTGAGTGTGTGGTTTGGGGTCAAGGGTTCGAGAGGCTAAGCTTGTTCTAATGTCACCGACTGGGGGCGGTGTTGCTGACAAATTGTTTCATGCGCGAGTTGTACGCACAGAGTCGAGCGAGACGATGAGTTCTCGCTAAAGTTGGGGATCTTGGT